>APFE031396671.1:18737-38112 GCA_000404065.3 Pinus taeda | reverse complement strand
TTACAATCAAATTAACATTCTACCTGCAGATCAACCAAAAATGGCATTCATCTGTCCATGGGGGACATTTTCTTATTGCAAGTTACCTTTTGGATTGAAGAACGTCAGGGAAACTTTTCAAAGGGCCATGTCTTATGCGTTTCATGACATCAAGCACATTGCGCAGCCCTATCTCGATGATTTACCAACTCATTCATTACAAAGAGCCAACCATCTCACTCACTTACGAGCCATTTTCATGAGATGTAGGCATTATCAGATTAGGTTGAATCCGCACAAGTGTGTTTTTTGTACCGAAACAGGTCGGTTACTAGGATTTGTTGTATCGAAAGCCAGAATTTACGTCGATCCTTCAAAGGTCGAAGCCATCGCCAAGTTACCACCTCCTTCGACTCTTCGCCTACTCCAGAGTTTGCAAGGGAAAGCAAACTTTTTACGTCGTTTCATTCCTAACTATGCCAAGATTACAAAAGGTTTCACCCGGTTGTTGAAACAAAACACTCCATTCTTTGAGATAGCTAACAAATCTTTTGATGCACTAAAACATGCGTTGACCCATGTGCCATTATTGCATCCTCCCAACTACAACCAGGATTACTTCTTGTACCTCGCCGCTTCCCATTCCACCATTGGGATGGTTTTAGTTCAACAGGATGAGTTCGAAAGTGAACATGTGATATATTATCTTAGTCGGACCCTAACTCCCACTGAGTTAAAATATTCACATGTGGAGAAACTAGCCTTAGCTGCAATCCAAGTTGTTCAACGCTTTTGTCATTACATTTTGTTACGCAAAACCATTGTCATTTCTGACTGTAACCCTATGCAATACATTTTGACTAAACAATTGCTGGGGGGTAAGTATTCCAAATGGATTTTTATCCTCTAGGAATTTGACTTGGAATTTGAGAAGGCCAAGTCAAAGAAGTCTTTGGTTTTTGCAGAATTAATGTGTGACTTCCCTCGTGCCAATACCAAACATGTGGCGGAAGAATCCATTGCGGATGAATCATTGTTCCTTATCAGCACCGTTGGTCCATTCGCAAAATGGGATATCGAGTTTATTACATGTAACCCTCACTCAGACAAGGGGCATGCGTATATCATCCTTGCGGTAGATTATTTTACCAAGTGGGCTGAGGCGATGCCTACAATTTCGGCAGACGACAAAACTGCTGCGATTTTCATTTTCAATCATATAATTGCTAGGTTTGGTGTTCCCCAAGCAATTATCACTGACCATGGGAGTCATTTTCGAAACATCATGATGACCGAACTTACAGATCATCTTGGGCGGCGTCACGATAGTTCCACTCCATATTACCCACAGGCAAATGGTCTGGTTGAAGCAGTCAACAAAGTTCTAGTCACCATGATCCGACGAATCATTGGGATTCATCGGTCAAATTTGTACAACATGTTATTTTCAGCACTTTGGGCGTACCGAACCTCAGTCAAAACATCAACAGGTTTTACTCCCTTTCAACTGGTTTACGGTTTAGAGGCAGTATTGCCCATTGACTGTGAAATCCCGTCATTACAAATTTCCATGCAATTATTACCAACCACTTATGAAGAGGAAAAACATTTATTATACTTATCTCAATTAGATGAGAATCGACGCAATGCTGCATTAGCTGTCGAAACTCATGCCAAACGGATCAAAGCTCAGTATGATCGGAATGTTACACCCCACAATTTTTCGGAAGGCAGCCTAGTTTTACTTTACGATCAAGCAAATGATAAGCTAGGGGCTGGAAAATTTGTACCCATGTGGCATGGTCCGTATATTGTCAAGCGGAAGCTGGCAAAAGGGGCCTATGAGCTAGAAGGTTTTGACGGTGTCTCTTTAGGTAAACCTAGGAATGGGCTTTATCTAAAGCGATATTATGCTTAAACGATTAGCGTGGAGATTTCATTAGATCAGTTTTTCTATGTTGGTGTGTTCGTAGATTAAAGATGCGTGTTTTACTTTAGAGAGTATTTTTCATTATTAGTCCTGCTTATCTTGATTTTACTCATGATATTGCAAATGTCAATGCCTATCCAAACATACATCGGTTTCACTGATGGCGCTTGTCGTAGTACACGGAACATCTCTTCCGCAACCTGGGTTATCTATTCACCCTCTGACGACTTAGTATCTATGCAAGGGGTAAGCCTCGGTCAAACAACGAACAAAATTGCAAAATACAGTGCAACGATTGAATTATTATTTGATTCCATTTCATTTGGAATTCGAAGTTTGATTGTTGATTTAGATTTGGAACTCGTTTTATTACAGCTTAATCGAGTTTATGCCATTAGAAATCTAGTATTATTACAATTATTTTTGAGAGTCCGTCTCTTGGAATGAGAATTTGATTACATAGAATATCAACACATTCCAAGATATTTAAATACATTAACAGATGCAATTGCTTCTCAAATGTTAAATAGACATTTGCATTAAATAAAATAGTAAATTTAAAAACATCTCATAAACATGTTTTGCAATATAACCATAGTAATATCATAGCATAGCATAAGAGTGTGTCAAAATATACATCGTCCTCGATCATAGGTTGGAAAACACCTTATGATTGACAAAAATGATAGTATCAAAAGTCCAAAAATGGGTCTACAAAGCAATCATCCTATCACTGGTGATGATCTCGATAAGACACCACTGCTTGGGCCACCCTACAAAGGAACCTCCTAAACGGTCCTGGGACCCCAATCACATAGCGCTGAAGTCAAAGAGGAATGTCATCTATGTTGGTCTCTAGAATATCTGTGATCAAGCGCTCTAGATGGCTCTCCAACTCAGCCAAGGTCTTTGCTGTCTGGTCCTGTGGGACCAGTGCTGCGGCAGCTGGTTGTCTCCGATCATAGGGCTGGAGAGCGGCTGGTCGTCATGGACCCACATCTGCATTTAAAACTTTTACTATTAGTTTTGGGACGATTTTTAAAAATACAAAAACATACATATCAAATTAAAATGTTGAAAAACAATTTTTACCTCTATCATCCCATTGCTCTTCTGGTGGAAGAGTCATGTCGGGATCGCCATGATAATCCATCCTAGCGTATGGAAAATCCTGAATAATAAAAATTTGGTTCTCTAACCAATGGAAATACTCTGGAGTGAATCAAACAACCTCAGTACCCTCCTCTAGATGGCGGTCCATAACTGCAACCCATCGCATAACCCGAGGATCTCGGGGAAGTCCAGCCTCAACTGTGAGTTGTTGTGGAACCAGCATTGGTACCCTCTCTGGGCAAAGCTGACAACTAAATAACCATAACCAAAGTTCTTTAGCTGCCCATTCTTCACCCTAGTCAATTGGCCCTTCACATTGGCCAATACAGCATCGCACCAATTGAAGATGGTGCCTCCGAAGCAGTCCACTGCCATGCGCATCTGGGAGCCTGTAGCTAGATGCAATGTTACGCTCCCACAGAGTCTGGTAATAGTAAAACAACCACCTTCAGTTCAGGGTGGGAGATGGTTTTCACATCTATCCGTTTGTCCGGATCCTGGTTATTACACAACTCTAGTCGGAGACTAGCGACAATTTGGCCACCTGGCCTAGATCCGAACATAGATAATTGCTCACCTCTCTTGGGCAAGCCAGTCGAAAAGTATATGTCATCTAGCTTGATTTCGAGCCGGTTGCCACCAATAATGAAGCACTGGTCCTGAATGCTCCACCTGTTCACCAGCGATTGTAAAAAGTCTACCTGTGCCCTCATGCCAGGTATGGTCCAAAATTTGAAAAGCCCACATGCTCTCAATGCCTGTAATGAAGGCGGATGGAGTAATGCAGCCTGATCCACATCCTCGTGCTCGCTTTCCCGCCAAAAAAGCATATTGTGTACGTACATTGCAAAATAGGTGGATTAGAATTTTCATTCCAAAATTCTATGGGTCAAAAATGGGAAAACTAGGGTTCAAAATCCGCATTCTGCGGGGTTCGCACCCATCCCTTTAGAGACAGTGCGTAGGTGTGCATTTCTCCTTAAGGATAGGTGCGGCACCCCAACTTTTCTCTATGCACAGAAAATTCGGGGTGCGCAGGGACCACATGGCACCCCTGCGCAACCACCGCGGGCGATTTTTTGCCCTAATTTTCCCCCAAAAAATGAAATCTAAACCCTAAAACAAAATTTCAAACAGATGAAATGCAAGTCAGGGACATTGTGGATTACTTGGAGAAGACGGTTCTCAATTCCAGCGGTCGAATTTTGCGCAATCTCCACGGGAATTTTTTTACCAAAAGCTCTTACTTTTTACTCCAAAGGTAAACGATAAAAATGAACTTGTAAAAGCCCTTTTTATAAGATTTTTTTGAATAGATAAATTAAAATTTATTTATTTTTTACTTTGAAAATGTCATTTTTGGTGCATTTTTATTATTTTTAAACAGATATGAGTAATGTTTGCCGTTTTTGTGCAGAATATTGAGGATTCAGGTGATTGGTCATTTTCAACAAAAAACACATAAGAGTCCTCTTTAAGCTCTTTTCTGACTCGTAAAAAATGAAAATATTTCTGAGTGTTTCTTTTTAGACTCGTTAAAATAGAATTAAAAAGGCGGTCCTTTACAGCTTTTTTCCGACCGTATAAACATGAAAAGATTGCCGGACTTTTGTCGTTTCAAGTTTGATATTGGTAATAAAACGATGTGTTTTTGATCGCTTTTTTACTTTTTTAGATTGAAGGCACTAATCATGAAAAGTACTCCTTGGTCATAATGATCAAGCGGTTCTCTCAAGTATTATTTTATACTTTTTCGGGCTTGGGAGACACAAATTTATGAAAAAGGACAACCGTGGAGTTCTCTTAAGTTTTTCTTCTGACTCCCTAAAATTGAAAAACACCGAGTTTCTCCTATACTGGACTCATTAAAATTTCATAGTAAAGGACCTGTTTAATTACAAACAGGAACAGACCACTCCTTCTTAGGGTTCGAATCTAAACTAAGTTGGACTCATCCGAAGGATGAACTTATAACCAAGCAAATGTTATCCTCCTCAAGCTTGTAAAAAATAAAGAGGTACTTGCCAAAAATGGTGGGGGAAAAAGAGAAAAATGAACTTGTTTGTTGTACTCTATGTTTAAGAAAACTTTCCATCACTCTTGAACACGATAGTTTTATCCACCTAGGTTGGGAAATCCTTTACCTAACAGTTAATCAAGCCACTTTGAAAGTCTTCAGCTGGTTTCTGAGTATTAACTTTGGGTCAATTGTCACCAAGCCATATGTTGTGTCATTACGTGTTCAAGAGGTCTGTGCAAATAAACCATCCACCTGCAAAATATTTGTCATCCATCATTGACCATCCTTGAGTTAGTTCTTGCTAAACATATTTGTTCAGACTTGACCTATGATTTCATGTTATGGGCTTGCCTATGACGGATCTCTTTCTATCGACTCCAACTCATTATCTAGAAAGATGATCTAGAAATCGTCAGTACCTTGGAATCTGCATGCGTCAATGGCAGGTTTCTCACCTTTGACGACAAGTTGCATCATTGACCTTCGATCAACGGATTCCGTGACATGTTCGACATTGACTCATTCATTCACATTTCATGGATTGTACTGAGTACTTTGAGGGCCATTGACATTACTGGTGATTCCTCTCACACTTGTTAATAGTTTACATCATTGACTGGTAATCAAGTGGTTTCTCCCATGTTTGACTTCGACACATTCATTCACATGGGTAGAATCATACTAGTTAGGGAAGTAGAAATGAAGACCCTAGATCTAGTTTCCACCATCCAGGCTACGAGGAATTTTGTTATCATTATATAGTGGACTATTCATACACAGATGGTTGCGCCCATACTGTGTCCATATGTTCCTACTTGTGATGTAATACAAAGCATTCCTGTATCAGAGCAGTTTTAGATAGTCCTTAGTCAGTTTTGATCTGAGTATGGTAATGCCTACCTCAGCGATGATATTTTCACACACACACACAACAACAACACACACACACACAAATATATATATATATATATATATATTGCGTTGAATGTTTTTATAGGTTCAACTGGGGTATCCATAGGAAGATCCTTGAAATGATAAAGTCCTTCACTCTTCTTAGATGATCAAAAACCATCCTCATCTATTACAGAATTCGCACTTTAGGGGGCAATTTGTTACACAAAAAATTGTCACCATGACCTTCTACATTTTGTATGAGTCCATCAACACTCATACATACCTCCTTTGCAAGTCTTAAACCTCAGCTCCTCATGTCAAGCCTTGAAAATGGGAGAAATACCTTAAAAATTATCTCAAATCCTGGTTTTGTACTTTCTCCTAGCATTGCCTGTGGTGCCGCACCTAATGGTCATGTTTCCTGCGAACCTGACTGCTCTGTATATTGAGTAATGGGTGTGAACCCCTGTAAAAGTTAAAAAGGAATGAGTTCACTCTTAAAAGCTCATCTTGGATCACTTCTAAAAACTTCTAGAAGGAATATTACGCTAGCAAGTCCGCTCCAACTTGGTTCATCCATTCCATAACTAAGGGAGCTAACTCCATGATATGAGGTGCTTATCCCATTGAAGGAGGAACTTATCCCTTCAATGGTTGACCTGCAACTTCCTCCATTTGTACTATAAATTCATGCATTGGGCTGGTTGTAGAGGAGGTTGAAAGCTGAAGATTCTTGAGGGTAAATGTTGCTGAAAACTAGGCTTCATTTTTGAGCTTGTGAGAGGAGAGATCGCATACCCTTTCATGTCATTTGGGAAGTGAGTGAGGCTTGTCAAAGTAGAGGAGACTCCTGTTGGACCCTGGAAAGAACTTGTGCAACATCAAGGCAAAGGTTGTAAGGTTCTTTTATTCATAAAGTTAATACAATCAAGTTTGTTTTTCTCAATGAACTGTCTCTAATGGTTTATTTTATGAGCTCCTTGATCTTCATAATGAACATGTTTTGTTATACGCAAGTATGCTTTGATGTGTGCTTGTTTGTATATGTAGGTTATTAAACGAGAACTGCTTGAAGCTGTTGGGATAAAACTGCCTCAAAAAAGCGTTGGACCAAGGTAGGGTCTCTTACACCTCTTAGTATTCATTAATGAATTGAAACATGTTTAGAGAAAAGTAGATTTGCTTGTGCTCTTTGTTGCTAGATATCATTAGATACTAGGGAGATCAGTCTTGTTCGCAAGAACGATTTATCCGACCAACACCCAAGTCCCCGATTTTCTAACCTTGACAACTTCATTATGGTGCTTTTAAGGCCCAACACGCCCTTGTCCTATGGGGACCTACGTTCAATAACAATTTGCTTAGTTCTGCACCTTCTTTAATCAACGCAGGTTGTCCCTTGCTGGGGGTATGTTGATTTTAGAAATTTGGGAAAAATAAATAGAATCCTGAAGCTTCATCTTCCGTAAGATTCCATGAGTTTTTACAACCATTTACCTTGGATTAGAACTTTGAATCCTATCTCATCCTACCTTGTATTTTTCACCTATTATCCCTTGATCTCATCCTCCCATTAAGAGTGGATCTCAAGCCTAGATTGGTAAATGGATAAGAATTCCTAAACTACCATTCTCTCCAATATATTTACTGTCATCCAGAAGCTCGAAGTTAGATTTTGGAGACTAATCATACCCTTATGCTGCTACTTCGATAATAAGAGAGTTATTATTCCCATACATTAGGGTGACCTTGAGGTGTACATTGTGGCAAGGAAGGACAAGTCCACTTGGGAGATGTCTACAATATTAGCTTCCACTTTTGGTTGTAAACTCTCTCCTTTCATATTAATACAATGAGTATATTGTTTTCCTATATGTGTTATTTTATGTTTACATTCATATATTTCAATGCTATGCTTATCTATTAAATAGAGTGATTGGATACTGCTACATAGATTTTGTAGATATTTGAATTGTATGTTTGTTTGTGCAGGTTCTAATTATAGTGATCGGAGCTATGGTTGGAGCTTACAAGCCAAGAGGAGAGAATAACTTGTGATGGATCATAAGTAAGCATATTCCCATTCTCCAATTATTCTAAGGAAAACTTTGTAGTCTTTGATTTCTGTTGTCCTCGACCAAGCCACTAGGTCTAGGGAAGATGCTTCTATCAACAATTGTATATTTCATATAACAAATTAGTGACTCCACTAGGGATCAATTTGTTCCCTTAGTGGTTTCCTTTACTTTATCCCTTGTTACACCTTTGTAAGAAACCTCCAGTGCCTCACTCAATTTGAAGTGACCCTAGGAATACCTTTCATTGAGCTACATTTGATTTTTTTTTGTTAAAAACTCCTTTTTCCTTGATCAACACACCCCCTGGTCTACCGACAGAGTGTTGCAGAGCACCCTAGCCTTCCCTACACTTGCGTTTCAGAGCATTGGTAGCCTATTTTAACATGCGCCGACCCCTTTTTCATGCAAAAGAAATCCTTTTTATGATTTGATCTCTTATTAACTTTGTTTTAGTTGGCTGGCCTTATGTCCCTGACTAAGTTAATCACCTCTAAGTGTGATCACCTTTTTTATAAGATTTTGTTTTTTTATTTCTTTTTTCTTGTCAGTTTGGGCTTGTATGCATAGATTGATTGTTGAATTTGAAAAGTAACTTTTACATTACAGTTAAAGTTTGTGTGGTTTATTTTCGTCAGTGATCAAGTTGCATTCATATGTTTCTTTGCATTTGAAACATTAAAAGAAAAGAAAAGAAAAACAATTATTTGCATTGCATATAGGGATTTGGTTTTGATTAAGATAGTGAAATTGAGTAGATCGATTATTGCATCACTTGTTTGTTGCATTGTTTTATTAATTTCTTCTTCCCCTACTTAGTTAGGTCTTTCATTGTTAAAAATGAAAAGAGTTTTTTTTGTCATATTAGTTGCATTATAGGTGTGTTCAGGTGACATCAAGTTTTGAGCCTTGAAATCGAAATCTAATTAAAGATAAACTCTAAAATTCACTCAATTAACCTAAGGAGATTTTGAAACATAACGACACACACAAATGCCTAGGCTAGAGATATGTTCTAACTACTTTAAACGTAGGAGATGTTGTTTTTTTCCAGCATTCCATTTCGGGGGTGATATCCCATTCCATGTACATAAGTGTATCAAACTGTTCTCCATGCACCTCTGGGTATATTGAATGGTGCTCCACACATGAAAAGTATATGGGAACACTCTCATCGTGCGGTTACACATTAGACAACAATACTACGGTGTGTGCTTCCATGTGCCATTGAATATATTTGGAAGTCCACTATAGGTTGTTATCTCGCCATAGATAACTGAGTCAATCACCTTGTACACTGTGATACACTAAACACAACATTCAGGGAAATTTCATGCCTGTACATAAATCCTTATTTCTACAAGGTTATTTATTGTAGTTCATAGTTGCTTGGTAAACCTTTATGCCTAGTTACCCCTTTTTAATTTATTTGTGTTGTTAATTTCTAAAATAATTGACCACAGAACAACATCCTCCCTGTGGAACAAATCCTTAGTGGAATTTAGGTTGAGACTAATGGTGACAGTTCTCGAGTCTACCAATCAAGGAAACCCCTTTGACATGAATCCTTGCCCCTTTATTATTTTAGAAATATTGGTTCTCCTTATATGGAAACGTTGCCCCTTCCTCTATTTATCATTGGTTTTCCAGTTTGGTTATTTTCAACCCCTATGGTTCCGAATGTCCAAACTTCTCCTTAGCCAAGTAGTACTCCACCTAAATAACATCAACCTCAAGTTGATCCTAGAGTTGACCCTTTTCCTTCTTCACCTATTTTTTATTCATCCCTTTCTTCCTCCTCACCTGGTGAAATTCTTGATTCTAGTAATCAGGAATCTAAGAAGAAGAAGAAGAAGAAGAAAACTAAGCAAGGGGGGCAACCAAGAAACCATTGCTACAGATGAAAATAATATGGATAATCCTTCCAATTAGCCCCACAAAGTTAAATTCCCTTGAAAGCTATGTAAGGGTAACCACTTTCTTAGAGATCGTCCTAGTATTCCCAAGGTCTTAGAAATGTGTTCTATAGACTCACAACAACCTTTGCCATTGACTTCTAGAGATCATGCTAGTGACAGACCATCAACTAGCGTTCATAAGGTTCATGGGAAAAATGGTTAAGTTAAGTTTCCCTATAGTTTATGTGAAGGGAAACATCATATTCAACATTTTCCTTATATGGATGAAGCCTCAAAAGTGTTGGAAAACCTTACAGCTTGTCAGCCTCATCTTCCAACTGGTTATCGAAAGCTTTCTCGCAGTCCTCCACTAGTTGATGAAGTGATTAATTAGAATCTGTCTCTAGTCAATCCCACTCTCTTTGAATGTGAATCCCATGAGTCTGTTCCTGACCAACCATTGGTTAATAAAATGGATGAATCGATTCCACCTTCAGTTGATCGTACCTTTTCCACAGAGAGTGAACATGATACCTCTTAGTTTCTTCTCATTTCTTTAGATTCCAATGAACTTGGGGGAAATCTTCTTATTACAATGACACAGGGGAAAAATCATCTTTTTCCCATAGCATGGGAAAGCAACTCTCCCATTCCCATAACATAAGTGGGCATTTATCCCCTTCCCACAACACCCCCTCCAAGTAGTATGATCACTTCCTTTGATTATAGTCGACTGACAGGATATCATCTTCCTCATTACGTGGCCTTCTAGATAATAATACATGCTTATAATATTCCAATATCTAGCATAGTCATAGATGAAGGTACATCTGTTAGTATTCTTTCTTCAACAACTTGGAAAGCTTTCGTTTCCCCACAGCTTGTGCCTATTACCCAAAATAGGTTGGCATTTAACAGAGGAACCAATCAACTGTTAGGGATCCTTCCTTAGGTTCCTATTACTTTGGGAGGAAATATTGTCTATAAATATGAGATGGTAGTCCAAGGTCCTTTGGGTTTTAATTTACTCATTGGGCATGACTATGTTTACGACATGGGAGCTCTTATCTCTTCAATCTTTCATGTGGTGTGTTTCCCACATGAAGGAAGAATTGTGACCATTGACCATATTTCATTCGTTAGTCCTAATTTGACTCCCAATCAACCAACTTCCCTAAATGATCCTTATATGCAAGTGGTATATTCCCCACCTCAGATTAATTATGTCGCCACTTGTTCCATGCCTGCATCAATTGATGACCTAGTCAATGATGTAGCACATCATTTACTGGCGGCATTATAGTCTAATTTTCCACTGGATCCTTTGAAACCTTCTAGAGCATTGTCCTTCCATCTAATGAGAACGTATTGGAAGCCATTGCCTCTTGGAGGTCATGATCAAGGTACCCGGAGAAAATTTCTTTTTATTGTGTCAAGATTGTTAAAAAATGAAACAAGGTGCTCAAAGCAAAGTTCCTTTCCTTGTGTCAAGATCATTAAAAAATGAAACAAGCTTTCCTTAGCATAGTTCATTTTCTTGTGCTAAGCTTGTTAAAAAATGAAACAAGGTTTCCTAAGAAGAGTTCTTTTTCTTGTGTCAATCTCATTAAAAAATGAAACAAGGTTCCCAGAGCATAATTCATTTTCTTGTGTCAATCTCATTAAAAAATGAAACAAGGTCCCATGAGCAGATTTCCTTTTCACGTGTCATGCTCATTAAAAAATGAAACAAATCCCCCTCCAATTCAAGTTTTTGATTAGATCTCATAAATTCTCAATCGAGTCTTTCACTTGATCTCATAAATGAATCTTCATTCCATCCTCTTGTTAGTAACTAATAGTCTAGTTAGGTGCACAAAATCAATTTTGGGGGGCATGTACCTCGAATTGAGTCATTTTGTTGGGGGCATGCAAAATTGTTGCAAGCATAGTTTTTCTTCCTTTCAAGTTTGTGTAAAAATGAAACCAATTTCAAGCATAGTTTCCCATGTTTCAAGCTTGTGTAAAAATGAAACCATTTGTTGAAAATAACAACAAGAAATGCTATAAATAGCATTTCAGGTACCAGTGTTGGATATAGCAACAAGGAATGATAAAATAGAAATGCTAAAAATAGCGTTGTTATAAATAACATTTCAGGATAGATTCCAATTTTAGTTAGTCCCTGAACTAAAATTGAGAAGTAAAATTTGAATTTGATCTTAGCAATTGTTTGTAAAATAAAAAGCTATTCATATTGAGCTAATTAGTTGTAGGAAATCAAACGTGAAGTCTATGTGAAGACATGCAACAATTTATCCATTGATTCAGGAAGTTATCCCTTGATTAAGGAGATCGGGATGAGTTGTACTTTGAGTTGTAATTAGTTAGCTCAGTTAACTGAGTTAAGTCCAGTTATATTAGTTCCAATATTTTGTGGAACTGACTGTGAGTTCAGTTAGTTAATGCATGCATGCATGTAACTAGTGTACTTCATATAACTGAATATTCTCTCAGAAATAACTCATGCATGTCAGCTTAGTCAGAGACCCAATTGAGATCAGAGGAAGGGACAATGTACTATCAGTTGGAGGAATTTTCCTATATAGGAAACTCATCCGTGCAGAAGGAATTATCTCCTTCAGGATTTCGAAGTTATTTATGAGTTTGGTGAGTTGTGTGTGAGGTGAGAATTCACACAGGTGGTAGCCAGAGGACCCAGGAGAAAATGTGCAAGGAAATAGGAGGCTTGGAGGACTAAAGGAAGGCATATGTTGTGTCTATTCAGTCTATGAGTAGCAGTGAGGTATTGTACTGAGAGCTGGATAGCTTGTGAGCTAAAGCTTTGTGTAATCCGAACATATTTCCACTTGTATGATAATATAGATAGTGGGGCTTTTAGCTAAGGCTTTCCCCAGAGTATCCTTCCATGCTTCATGTGTATGATTTCTTCTTCTCTGTTATATGCATTTTGATTGATCTAGCTCAAATTGATTAAGCTTCCACAAGTTTGATTGTAGAAGTAGATCAAGTATTTTGCTTTAATATATTGCATTATCAAGTGATCTATAGTGGGAAAATTTACATGGCATCAGAGCAAAGGTGATCAAAGTGAAGAATAATATACAAAGAAGGGAGAAGTTTGAAGTTCCTAATTATAGAATTTGAATTCTTATCACATCTCAAATTCCACCAATGGCATTCAATGATATAAGACTCGAGTATGCTCTTGATGGCAGCTCAAATTATATAGCCTACAAGGATTGCATGGAAGTAGTATTAGAGGACAATGGTTTGAAGGAATTCATTGATTAAGAAGTCCCTAAGCCAGCAGCAACTAATGCTATAAAATTTGCGGAATGGAAGAAATGTGTGGCTAGAGCGAGGAGAATCCTCCTGAGGGGAGTTCAAGACCACATTGTCTCAAGTCTCCATGGGAAGGAGACACCATTTTCAATGTGGAAAACATTGAAGGATCTATATCAAAACAACAACGATAAGAGGAATCTGGCGCTGAAAGACAAGCTTCAAAAAATCAAGTGTGAAAAGGGTGACACAATCTCTACATATCTGAACAAGCTCACCACCTTCAGGGATGAGCTTGGAAGTGTAGGGATCATGACAGCCAATGATGACATGGTGAGTCTTGACCTCCTCGGTATTCCTAAGAGCTGGCATAGCTACCAATACTCGGTAAATGGAAGAGAGAAACTTCTAGATTGGGAATGACTTTGGTTGGATCTGATGCAGGAGGAGATAAAGAGAAGCACCAGAGATGGTTCTTCATCCAAGGAGGATGGAGAAAATTGTGCCTTAGCGAGTAAGGAAAAGAAAGGGAAGGAGAAGGATTCTCATCCCAAATCAAATTCTTCCTATAGTGGAACAAGTTTGACAAATCGAAAGTGGGATGCTTTCATTGTCATGAGGTGGGCCATTTTGCTACAAATTGTCCTCTGAAGAAATCCAAGAAGGGATCCAAGGAAGGATCAAAAGGTGAGGCATTGGCCTCACAATTCGAGTTGGATTTCACCCTCATCGCATGTACGGTTTCATCCATGGTGGGATGTGGTTGGTTTCTTAATAATGGAGCTTCATTCCACATGATGGGCGATAAGAGTTTGTTCAGTACCTTGGAGGAGAAAGATCTCGAAATACTCATAGAGATGGGTAATGATGAAAAGTATAGTGTCTCAGTAGTAGGCACAATTTTTTTTGAGAGGGAGCATGGAGCTCGCATTACCTTGACAGATGTGAAGTATGTGCCAGGACTGAGGAGAAACTTGGTATCAATCGCAATGTTGGAAGACAAAGGCTATGATGTAGTCTTCAATAAGGGAAAGGTTTTCCTTAGACACGTCACCATGATACAGGTGAAGCAGATTGGTTCACGAGTCAAGAACATGTATTCTCTTGAGGTTCAACATGCATCAAAGCCTTGAGGAGCAAGGCAACTGATGGAGACTTGGTGGTTGAGAGGGAGAGTACATTACCTCTCAGCATATAGTACCAGAAAAAGTCTCAAACAATTATGGAGGAGCCACAATTGGTGGACCAACTTCAGGTAATTATGAAGCAACCACAACTAGAGAAGCCGAGAGGAGACCGAGTGGAGGCATCCACTCATGCAGAGACCTCCAGTAGGGGAAATTTTGAGCCAAGTGGGCAGAGGGATCACATGCATCAATACCTCCATGTAGGAGGTGGGGCGATGTGGAGTGACAGTCCAAAGAAGGCTGGAATAGGTGTAGGATCATTGAGGTACCCAACCTCTTTTATCAGACCTTGCTACGGGAGCCTCGATAAGGAGTAGCAGGACTGGTTGAGCGGGTAGAGATAGATGCAGATGGAGCAGCAAAGGAAGCTTTAGCATCAGAGGGTGTTTCTAGCCCAATAGGGAGGTTAGTTGGGAGATCAGTTACTTACTTCTCAGTAACTAAGTTTCAGTGTAGCATTGGGCAACACAATGCAACATGATGAGAGCAAGCGCAGTGCAGATGTAGTGCTGGGAGATAGGACTAGAAGAAGCACAGATGAAACAACAAGAATCAGTGTGATTGATGTAGTCAGAGATCGAAGTGACAGAGGCTAGAGCAGTCAAATACTGAAGAGCACAGTGGTGTAGAGTTTTCAGTCGATAGAGGCAACCACAGTCAGATACTTTGATGACAGAGGGATCATTCTGATTTAGGTTGGATATTTTTTTGTTTCTAGAGTTGTTGAAGCAACAACACTAGGGAGAAGTGTTGCATGTAGAACATTCCAAAGGTTCGAGATCGGGTTCGAGTTGAATGACTTTATTGTTGAGGGGGAGTGTTGAAAATAGCAACAAGAAATGCTAAAAATAGAAATGCTATAAATAGTATTTCTATAAATAGCATTGCTATAAATAGCATTTCAGGTACCAGTGTTGGATATAGCAACAAGGAATGATAAAATAGAAATGCTAAAAACAACATTGCTATAAATAGAATTTTGGGATAGATTCCAATTTTAGTTAGTCCCTGAACTAAAATTGAGAAGTAAAATTTGAATTTGATCTTAGCAGTTATTTATAAAATAATTAATTAATTCATCTTGAGTTAATTGGTTGTAGGAAATCAAACATGAAGTCTATGTGAAGACATGCAACAATTTCTCCATTGATTGAGGAAGTTATCCCTTGATTAAAGATATCAGGATGAGTTGTACTTTGAGTTGTAATTAGTTAGCTCAGTTAACTGAGTTAAGTCCAGTTAGATTAGTTCCAACAGTTTGTGGAACTGATTGTGAGTTCAATTAGTTAATGCATGCATGCATGTAACTAGTGTACTTTAGATAATTGAATATTCTCTCATAAATAACTCATGCATGTCAATTCGGTCAGAGGCCCAGTTGAGATCAGAGGAAGGGACATTGTACTATCAGTTGGAGGAATTTTCCTATATAGGAAACTCATCCATGCAGAAGGAATTATCTCCTTCAGGTTGCACAGTTATTTATGAGTTTTGTGAGTTGTGTGTGAGGTGAGAATTCACACAGGTGGCAACCAGAGGACCCAGGAGAAACTGCGCAAGGAAATAGGAGGCTTGGAGGACTGAAGGAAGGCATATGTTCTGTCTATTCAGACTATGAGCAGTAGTAAGGGATTGTAGTGAGAGTTGGATAGCTTGTGAGCTAAAGCTTTGTGTAATCTAGACATATTTCCACTTGTATGATAATACAGATAGCAAGGTTTTTAGCTAAGGCTTTCCCTAGATTATTCTTGTGTGTTTCATGTGTATGATTTCTTCTTCTCTGTTATACGTGTTCTTATTGATCTAGCTCAAATTGATTAAGCTTCCGTAAGTTTGATTGTAGAAGTAGATCAAGTATTTTTCTTTAGTATATTTCATTATCAGGTGATATACAGTGGGAAATTTTACACCATTCTCATCCTATTCTTGTGATTGCCATTTTTACCAGCATATTTCTGCTAGATGAGCCTTGGTTTTCTCATTCCATTGTCTATGCTTGGTTGATCATATGCTTTCACTTGGTTGTTTACCCTTTCTTGAGGAACAACTGCGATGAGTGGTCTTATTAGCCAACCTCTTGACATCTATGTGTTTTGATTAATTCCATCATGACCAGAATAAATTGATACCCTTTATACCACTTGTTCCTCCAAGAGGAGTCCTCTTTTAGCTCTTTTCATACTCCCTAAATATGAAAATATTGTCGAGCACTTGTCTTTCCAAACCTGTTAAAGTAAATGAAAAGACGTCTACTCAGTATAAGATTAACCCTTTTTCAAACTTAGCTAGACTATCTACGAAAAAGGAATACCTTAGTCAAACATGGCTAAGAGGTTTTCCTGAGTATTGTTTTATGCCTTTTCAGACTCAAGAGACTATTTAAAAAAAGGATCCTTTGGAGTTTTCTTTTTCTCCTCTTTTTCAAACTCTCTAAACATGAAAAATATGTCAAGTTACACCTTTGATGGACTTGTTAAAACATCAAACTATGATGGACTCATCAAACATAACGAGACCTAACCAATCCTTCTTAGGCTTCGTTAAACATACTCTGAGGGATAAACTTACAGATCAAGCATATGTTATCCTCCTCAAGAATGTTAAAAGATAAAGAGGTATTGACCAATAATGGTTTGGGAAATTGGGAAAATGGGATACTCCACCTATTAATTGCAGTGAGTCACTCTTGAACACGACATTCTTCCACTTCATATATGTGGCTTTTGGGTTGGGAAGTTGGCTTATCTTTTGGTTCATCTCACCATCTCGGAGCCTCCATTTTCATTTTTGGGTCAATGCTACCAACTCCATTAAATGTCATAAATGTGTTCAAGAGAATTCATTCAGTTGATATCTGACATGATACTCTTAAGCATTCATTCCATGTCTTCCATTCCTGAACCTTTTTCAAATAAAATTCATTATTTCTTGAATCATGATACCCATTTCATGTCGTTGATGGTGAATACATAAAGTCCCTCCTATGATGGGTTTCTTCGTGTCGACATCAACTGATTATCCAAGAAGTTGACTTAGAAACCCTTCCTTTAGTACCTTGGGGCTTGCATACATCTACGACTAGTTTTCTCACTATCGACACCATGTTTTAATTATTGGCCTTTGACCGACATATTGTGTATGGTGTTCAACTTCAACTCATTCAATCACACCATACGGATTGTACTGTAGTACCTTGAGAGCCATTAACATCATCCATTGTTTCTCCCGCATCTGTTAATGGCTTACATTATTGTCTAATAATCATATCGTATCTTGCATGTTCAATTCCAGCTATTTTATTCACATGGTTATACTCTTACATTAGATGATCAAGTGACGAGATAGAAGACCCCAAATCTAGTTCCATCCATCCGGGTTGTGATTTATGGATTAATCCAAGATTATAAATCATGATGGCTATGATCATACAAACAGTCATCCAATCATGGATCCACACTTCATCATCAGTGGACACGACTTCTCAATCGTTGTACATGTAATGTTAGATTATGTGTTGAGCATGGATATGCCTCCCTCAAAAAATATTTCATGATGTAAATGTAATGTAACAGATGATGATCTCGACCAATTTTTCTTGATCCAAACTTGTCACAAGGTAAATCACTTCAATCATTAGTTTTTGTTTCTGACTTTTCACTTTAGAGGTAAATATGTTATAGGCCATTTTGTTGCATCTGGTCAATAGGCCTACAAACTGGATCAATTAACATCCATGAACGTTTTGTCATCATCCCTAGACAAAGACTTAAGCATGACTCTCCCAAATCCCTCAGTTTCTAACCTTAACTGCTTCATTCTAGTTCTTTTAAGGCCAAGCATACCCTATCCCTTTAGGGACCTACATTTAGCAACATGTTGCTTAGTTAAGTACCTGCACTTATCAGAGAAAGTTTTCCCTTGCTAGGGGGTGCACTTATTTTAGAAATTCAAGAAAAATTAAAATAATCCTGAAGCTTCCAGGATTTTTTATAACCATCTATCTTGGATAAGAACTTTGAATCCTTTCTCATGCTACCTTGGATTTTTCACCTCTTATCCCTTTAGCTCATCCTCCCATTAAGAGTGGATCTCAAGTCTAGATTGGTAAATGGATAAGAATTCCTAAACTACCATCCTCTCCTATATATTTACTGCCATCCACAAGCTAGAGGTTGGATTTTGGAGAATAAGCATACCCTTATGTTTCTTCCTTTATCATAAGAGAGTTATTATTCCCATGCATTAGGGTGACCTTGAGGTGTACATTATGGCAAGGAAGGACAATTCAAATTGGGAGATCTCTACAAGATCAACTTCCACTTTTGGTTATAAACTCTCTCCCCTTAATATTAATACAAAGAGTATATTGTTTTCCTATATGTGTTATGTTATGTTTACATTCATATATTTCCATGCTATGTTGATCCATTGAATAGAGTGATTGGATAATTCTACATAGATGTTGTAGATATTTGGCTTGTGTTTTTGTTTCTGTAGGTTCTAATTATAGCGATTGGAGCTACAATTGAAGCTTACAAGGCAAGATGAGAGATTATCTTGAGAAGGAGCAAAAGTAAGGATCTTTCCATTCTCCAATTCTTCTAACAAAAACTTTATAGTCTTTGATTTAGGTTGTTCTAGACCGGACTACTAGGTCTAGGGAAGACACTTCTTGTTATGAAACCGGCTCAAGAAAAGATAGAAAAGATAGATCAACGCCTTAGAATTCAACCTCTTCGAGGGGGCAACCTCCTTTACATTACATAAATGAACAATTCTTAGATGATTCAAATGATAAAACCTCCTTTCTATATATAGGAGTCTAAGGAGTCACAATATAACCCAGCCAACCTAACAACAATAACATAAAGCCACAAAAATAACAATACAAGGATTCTATGGGGCCCAGTAATAACAATATGGGGACAATAGGGGCACAACAATATTAATAAGGGGTACAACTACAATAGTAATGGGGTAATCACTAGTATTAT
>APFE031396642.1:84941-112336 GCA_000404065.3 Pinus taeda | reverse complement strand
CTATAGGTTTTATTGGTAATTTATTTATTTATTTTTAAATTTTTTTTTTACGATTTGATTTCCAATTTAAATTTAATTAAAATTCAGACAAAAACATAAAACAAAAAACAAAAAAAATTCAATATTTACCTTAAACCCTTGCTTCTTCTCGAAAAAAATTCACCTTAGGCTTTAACTTCCTCTACCACTTCACAAATAGGGTTTTGAATTTAGGAATTTTAGATTTAATGGGTTTGCGTACATACTATATACAGGACGTTTGACATGTAAAGTAGGGGAATCAATTATTGAATTAGATACAAATCCTGTCGCCCCCCTCCATTTTTTTTTAAACAACTATATGTTTCACGGTGCACCCTCTATAATATAACGAACTGATGCTCCTTGTGTAATACAACACACCAGTATATTATAATACTCTCTATTTTCCCCAGTCTGTTAATTGTTACTCCCAGTGTAATATAACACACTGACACGCCTCTTCCAAATAACATCATTAAATCATTTTGGTGCATTTATCCTTACAAATCACATCGTAATAATTTAAAATTATTTCTAAAAATTATTTTTCCATGACGGTGCTGAACAATCAAACACCCAGTGCATTTAATGTTCTAAACGCACCAATGTGTTTATTTAGGTAAATGCACCAATTACCAAAGTTTTTTTTTCTGAAAATTGTTTGATTTATTTGTAAAATATATTTAATGGCTTCTATATTAAATGCTACAAGTTGTATATTGCTAAAAAATGTCTCAGAAGGTCTCAAGTAACAAAAATACTGATCGACCCAATGATAGGACATAACAAAAAGCAGAGAAGACAAATTCTTTGTAAATTTTTTACAAAATTAATATGTTTGAACCATATGTAAGTTTAACTAATATGTTTTGGTTGGTGAGTGTCATGCATAGCCACAAAATGAACAAGGTCGATAAGATTATTTCTAATCTAAGTGTAGAAGAGCGTAAAAGCATGATAGAAAAATTGGAGAATGATGAATCAGGTGAATGAAAAATACTATTCAATATGAGTTTTTTTTTTTGAATTTCCTTTAATAATATACTTAAGAATATTAGATAACATGTTTCAAACAATCTATTAATTCATATATGTTTAATGTTATACATGGAGCAAACACGAAGGAAAAGTTCAATGTCGTTCTAAGAAAATAAAAATGATAGAACATGTAAATGACGATGAATTGGTCCTTAGTTCATCAGGAGTGGTGCTGAAGGTTAATGAAAGGGGGGAATTTTTGTATAGAACTATGATGGATCTAGTGGAATGAATGTATAGACGTACTTTCCACTTACAATACAAAAAACAATCCAACGATTTTAAGAACCAAATTATATCTAAACTATAGGAAGCGTTTCCAGAGCAATGATCAATGAGACATGTTAGACTTGCAATAGCAAAAACATACAACAATAAAAAAGAATAATTCAAAAGGTAATATTCCTAATTGTATAATATGTTTTCTAGAATTATATGTATATATTACTACAAACCATTCATTTATTAATATCGATTTTGTTATATTTAGTTTTCATATATCATTATAAAAATAGTTTATTATTTTTTATAGGAAGATTATGAAAAACCCAGATCAATGAGACATGTTAGACTTGCAATAGCAAAAACATACAACAATAAAAAAGAATAATTCAAAAGGTAATATTCCTAATTGTATAATATGTTTTCTAGAATTATATGTATATATTACTACAAACCATTCATTTATTAATATCGATTTTGTTATATTTAGTTTTCATATATCATTATAAAAATAGTTTATTACTTTTTACAGGAAGATTATGAAAAACCCAAATGATCAACGCGCTAATATGCGAAACATGCCAGTAGGAATATCCAAAAAAGTGTATCAGGAGATGGTCAAAGAAATGAACATAATTGCATCACAGGAGGAGCCATCTCAACAATAATGTGCTTCAAATGTATGTAATCATGATTGCCTTTGTACATATAAAAAATTAATTTAGCATTAAATATTATTTTTCAAGTATTTTCTTGTAGAAAAGAAAACAAGATGGAACTCATTCATCGCATAAAATAAGACGACACGGAAGAAAATGGTTGATTTCGAAGTTTGTGAGCATATTGTTAATATTTCCTTATAACAACTCAAGGTTTCATTTTTGTATATTTTAAGTTGTTTTACAACAACTATCCTTGAATGTCTTTAAATAGGTGCTAGCATACAAAGAAGAGCCATTAGAAGAATTAATTGACATTGGGTTAAATAAGGGGTGTGAGTATATGTTGGCATATCAAAAATTAATTGTGAAATTTGTAAGCATTTATGTTTTTTTACTTCTCTTAGTTAATAATTAATAGAACAAAAAAATCTTTTATTGATTTATAATGGGGTTTAGAACATGCAGGAAACAAAGCATAGAATTGTGCCAATAGAAGACTTGTTGCAACAAGGAATGAGACTTGGTTTTGAAACCATGTGCACAGTTTATGAGTCACTAATTTTTATGGTACATTGTTATTCATTTTATATTTATGTATATTTTTTTATTTCAATTTTCATTATTCTCACTAATGTAGATACACTCATTACACTTTATTTTTATGTTTGTAGATGGAACTAAAATATCAAGAAGACAAATACAACAGATGCAATTAACAAAAAATTACTCCAAATAGTCTAAGTCATGGAAGTAGCTTGAGCACTGATCGGAAAATGAGATCTAAGACACTTAATAAGGTATTACAGACTTATGTGCATGGATTTGCCTATGTTATTTTATGCAATGGATCGATCAGATTGTGAAATACATAGAATATGAAGCAGTAAAAGACTATAATAAAAAAACACGTAAAAACATAGCAAGTTTAATAAGGAGTTCACCCAATACTCCTGGGCTACATCTCCTGGTCCAGCCTTTAGTGGTGGCCTCTCTATTATGTCTTCAAGCAGAGTTATTACAATAGTATGAGCTCAATTTGAGACTCAATACAAAACAGATATAACAGTAAGAGTTTGCTTGAACCTCTCAAGCTTTCTCTGAGTACACAGACTCTCTGTCTCTGTCTTAGCTTTGTCTCAACACTGCATTCTTTGTCTTTTTTTTGCTATGGATTTAAAGCCAAAACAACGCTGCTTGTTCATTTCATCTTCTCGGCTTTCAGTCTCCTCGTCCTCTGCCCATTCAGACCCCTTTCTAAGTGTTAGCAATCATTGATAAACGCTTCTAAGGGTGGTGAGCGAACAGAGGACGGGGAGACTGAAAGCTGAGAAGTTGAAACGAACAGGCAATGCTGTTTTGGCTTTAAATTCATAGCAAACAGAAGACAGAGCAAGTAGTGATGAGACAGAGTAGGCAGTGCCGAGACAGAGCTAAGATAGAGACAGAGAGTGATCCAGAGAGTTTGTGTGTTCAGAGAAAGCTTGAGAGGTTCAAGCAAACTCTTACTGTTATATCTGTTGTGTATTGAGTCTCAAATTGAGCTCATACTATTGTAAAATCTTTGCTTGAAGACATAATAGAGAGGCCACCACTAAAGGCTAGACCAGGAGATGTAGCCTAGGAGTATTGTGTGAACTCCTTATTAGACTTGTTGTGTTTTTGTGATTTCTATTATAGTCTTTTACTGCGTCATAGTCTATGTATTTCGCAATCTGATCGATCCATTGCCTAAAATAACATAGGCAAATCCATGCACATAAGTCTGTAATACCTTATTAAGTGTCTTAGATCTCATTTTACGATCAAATGGTATCAGAGCTTTAGGTTTACTAAGGTTAGACAAGCTTGTGCTGGATTGGTGAATGATAACTAGGTCAAAGCTCAAATTAGGAAAACGAGAACTGGTTGAAGCTAACCCAGAAATTGGTAGAGTCTATCCTAGGAGAGAAATGGAAAAAGAAAATCCCTTGGAATCAGACTCTCAGTTCATGGATAGTTTCATGACCATGAGAGCCATGGTAGAAGAAATGTATCGAGAATTTAAGAAAGGTCAAAGTGAAGATTCTTCAACCTCCAAACAAGACAAAGGAACAGAATAATCTCTTATAGATGGCCATTCTGAAGGAAAAGGGAAAGGAAAAGAGGCTCCTCTATCCACACCTCCTGATAGCAACGAAAATAAGAAGAAGAAAACATCCTTGATTAAATTAGATGTTAAATTTGATTTACCAATATATGATGGAGAATTAAATGTAGAGAAGCTAGATAACTGGATTAGACAGATTGATGTGTATTGCAGGGTGTAGAGCATTGATTCATGCAGGGGTAAAATTAAGCTGGCCAACCTACGCCTTGGAGGAACTACCTTAGTGTGGTGGGAAGGCAGGACACAAGCTAACTTAAAGAAGCATGGTAAAATTCTTTCTGTCTGGAGTGAATTTGTTTCTGCAATTAAAAAATAATTCTATCCACTAGCTTATATGCAGAAAGCTATGAAGAGTTGGTAAACTCTTTGCCAATTAAAAGGGCAAAGTGTACAAAGCTACACCCAACAATTTAGAAAAAGAGCTTTGATTCTAGGCATTTCTTTAGTTTCACCTGAAACTTTGTTGAAGTATATAGGTGGTTTGCACAACTATTTGAGGCACACCATTCTCATGTTTAACCCTACTAGCATAGATGAGGTATTTGTCCAGGCTACCCATCTAGAGGTTAGAGGCAAGAATGTGAAACTAGAGATTGGAAGATCATCAAAACCCACTGCAAGCAAGAATAAGGAGAAGAGGAAGCAGAAATGGAAAGAGAGGAAGGAAAATTCTATACAAAAGACCATACCTTCATGCACTCACTGCAAGAAGGATGGACATGATGATGAACATTGCCGGTCTTTGCATCCGGAGCTGAAACCGAAGAAGTTCAATGGCAAGAAGAAGAAGATTGCTGCTACTATACAAAAAGATTTGGGGTCAGACTTAGGCGATGAAAGAACAGTCGCAACCACATGTATAAAAGGTAAAAATTCTAAAGCATCTACTAGTAATTCTGCACAAACTATTGATAGTGAAGAAAATGAGAGGAAAAGACATGAGCTTTTTCATATTAGAGTTATTTCCAAGCATCAAAAGATTGATACTTTGTTTGATAGTGGCTCACAAGTAAATTTAATTTCTGAAGAAATTGTAAAGAAGCTATGGTTACTAACCACACCTCAAAAGAAGCCATATCCATTAGGTTGGGTATGTGATAAAGCAAAGCTGCAAGTGACTAGACAATGTAAAATTAGGTTTTCTTTTGGGTCAACATTTGTAGATGAGGTTGAGTTAGATATCGTTCCCTTGGACATATGTGGAATTGTTTTAGGAAGTCCTTGCTTGTATGATAGAAAAGCCATTTTCTATAGAGATAAAAATAAGTATCAACTCGTTAAAGATGGAATCAAATATATTGTAAGAGCTCATAAACTCAAGAATAATTATACTCTCATAAACTCAGGGCAGATGAAAAGAATTATAAATTCATGCAAGCAATTTTTACTGATGGTTGTAAAGGAAAAGAAACCTGATAAAACCAATGTATTTGAAGGCTGTGATGCTAAACAACACGCTGATTTAGAAAAATTTGTTTTAAAATATGATATCCTATTTTAAGAACCTAAAGGTTTGCCACCCAAAAGGGAAATTGTACATGATATTAATTTGCAGCAAGATGCTTGATTGCCTAACATCGGAATGTATAGGTTATCCACTTTAGAGAATGCAAAGATCAAGAAGCAGATACAGGAGCTACTCGAGAAAGGGTTCATAAGACCAAGCACATCACCATGCGGATCTCCAATCATGTTGGTGAGGAAGAAAGATGGTTTGTGGAGGATGTGCATTGATTACAGAGCACTGAATAAAATAACGATCAAGAATCATTATCCCCTTCCTCGCATTGATGATCTATTGGATCAGCTGAAAGAAGCTATTTACTTTTCCAAGTTGGAATTGCGTAGTGGTTACCATCTGGTCAGAGTAGCAGAGCAAGATGCATGGAAACCTGCTTTCAAAACAAAGCAAGGGTTGTATGAATGGCTTGTTATGCCTTTTGGTTTAAGTAATGCTCCTGGCACTTTCATAAGAGTTATGAATGATGTACTCAGGCCTTTTATTGATGATTTTGTAATTTAATATTTGGGTGACATTCTTGTTTTCAGTAAAACATGGGAAGAACATTTGAAGCATATAAAGCAGACTCTAGATGTTTTGAAGAAATAAAATATCTATGTTAAATTATCAAAATGTGAATTTGGTAAAACATCTTTGAATTATTTGGGTCATATTGTAGGGGGTGGTGAATTGAAGTTAGATCCCTCTAAGGTTGTAGTCATTGTAAACTGGCCTAAACCCAAATCTGCTACAGAAATTAGAATCTTCCTAGGAGAAACACAATATTGGAGAAAGTTTATTGCTAACTTTTCCTTAATCGCAGCTCCCTTGCATGCTATAACATGGGTGAACAAGGTGTTTTAGTGGGGAGGCAAACAACAGAAAGCCTTCAACACCTTGAAAGAAAAAATTAGTACAACACCAGTACTAGCATTGCCAAATCTTCAACAACCATTTGAGATCGAAATCGATGCCAGTGACTATGCCATGGGAGCAGTGTTGATGCAACATGGTAAACCCATATGCTACCATTCTGAAGCTTTTAATTGCGTAGTAGTTAATTATCCAACATATGATAGAGAATTGTATACATTAGTCCAGAGTGTGAAAAAGTGGAAACATTACTTAATGGGCAAAGAAAAAATTATACGTACTGATCATCAACCACTTTAGTATTTGCACTCACAAACTAAATTGCAGCAATCAAGACACTATAGGTGGATGGGTTTCCTACAGAAATTTCATTTAGTCATTAGATATAAAAATGGCATACACAATAAAGTTGCAGATTTGTTGTCCAGAATAATCATAAATGCATCTACTATATTTAAGCATAACTCAGTAATGCATCAAATCTACATTGAACAATATGCTCAAGATATAGACTTTAAAGATGTATATGCAACTTTAAGTAATGGCAAAAAGGTAGAAGAATTGGATTACTATGTTAAAGACCAACTCTTGTATCATTTGGGAAAACTATGCATTCCACAAACTGAAAGAGTCAACATAATTAGGGAAGCACATACTTTTCTGATATCAGGTCATTTTGGTGTAAGTAAAACAGTTGTACAGCTGCAAAGATACTACTATTGGCCAAAAAGGCATGAAACAATTTCTAGATATGTAAGAGGGTGTACCATGTTGCTTTAAGTAAGCCCAACAATAGAAAACTAGGCCTGTACACTCCACTACCAGTCCCTTCCCATCCTTGGAAAACTGTTTCCATAGACTTTGTTGGGGGATTGCCAAAATATAGAAAGGGGCATGACTATTTATATGTGATTTTGGACAGGTTCAACAAAATGTGTATTTTAATAGCTTGTAATAAGCAGATTACAGCCGAACAAAAAACGAATTTGTTCTTTCAGCATGTCTGGGTGCATTTTGGGTTACCCACTTCCATAGTATCTAATCGAAACTCCTGATTTTTTGGGAAGTTTTGGTCGAGTCTGTGGGAATTGATGGATACCAGACTAAAGAAGAGCACAACCTTTCACCCACAAACGGATGGCCAAACAGAGGTAGTCAAGAGGACAGTGATCCAGTTGCTCAGGGGTTATTGCAGCAAGCATCCCAAGCTTCGGGATGAATGTTTATGTTATGTGCAACATGTTTACAACCGTGCTAAACATTCTTCTACATAGAAATCTCCTTTTGAGACTTGTTTTGGTTTTACACCAAGGTCTCCCTTGGATTTTGTCTTTGAAAAAGACATAGAAGTTGCTAGACACAGTGATGTGGACAAAGCAACCAGGTTCATTGAATAAATCCAAGAAATTCACCAGGCAGTGCTGAGACAGAGCTACGACAGAGACATAGAGTGATCCAGAGAGTTTGTGTACTCAAAGAAAGCTTGAGAGGTTCAAGCAAAATCTTACTGTTATATCTGTTGTGTATTGAGTCTCAAATTGAGCTCATACTATTGTGAAAACTTTGCTTGAAGACATAATAGAGAGGCCAACACTGAAGGCTGAACGAGGAGATGTAGCCTAGGAGTATAGGGTGAACTCCTTATTAAACTTGCTGTGTTTTTACATGTTTGTCTATTATAGTCTTTTACTGCTTCATAGTCTATGTATTTCGCAATCTAATCGATCCATTGCATAAAATAACATAGGAAAATCCATGCCCATAAGCCTGTAATACCTTATTAAGTGTCTTAGATCTCATTTTCAGATCACGCACTAATAATAATTCTAGTGAAGAATGATGATCAATTTGGATATTAATGCAACATACTATATTTTTTGAAATAATTGTCTGTGAAAATTAGACATTTGTTTAATGTAATGGACATAGTGTCCCAATTGAAAGACAAGGGGTTACCAATAACAATCCCATTTTGTATGACAAAGAGCCTCTTATTGATATATAATAAAATACATTTTGATTTATTCTATTGTTTTATCCAATGTCACTGTGAAATGTTACACCACTGATTAAATATAGAGATGATTAAATATTATAATGAAGAGATGTGAAATATGATAATATAACAATTTAAACCAAAAATCGTATACAAATGCACTAATCGAATTTTATTTTATATGAATAATATTATAAGATATATGTCGTTTTTTCGATGAATAACAGATTTAAAAATTACAATAATTGCACTGTCACAAGTCCATGTTTCCAAAAAAGACAAAATCTAATTCAAATAACTGGTGTGTCTATAACATAAAAAAACACCATTGCATTATGTTATATAAAAGCATCGTGACAGTATATTTTTGCATTACCGATGCCTTTTAAGAAAAATAGAGCACCGATGCGTTTATCTCTTCGAGAATCGGTCATGATTGAGATTAATGCCTCAGTGCATTATAATTCTTAACGCACCAATGGTTTCATATAACTAACTCCCCAATCCTATAGAATATTATTTCCAGAACGAAGCATTATGAAAACTAACAATATCGGTCCTTTTGTATAACTAATGCATTGGGGCATTTGTACAAAGAATATGCATTGGTGCTACAAGTTAAAAAAAAGCATCGGTACAACAATTATTTTTTGTGTGCCTCGATGCCGTTTCTTAGAAGAAATCCTTGAGGATTTTTTTATCTCTTAGCACCAGTGTGATATATATTACACATCGATATTCTTTGAATTCAACACCTTGATGCTTTTAGTTATGTATGTCGCCCAGTGCTACTTGTTCCATTAAATTCACCGCTAAAATACATCCGATAGAACCTTCGACAACCCATATTTTTTCAATTGTGATGAAGTTCCACTAAAACCTTTGCTATCCCAAACAAATGTTTTAGCAGATGTTTTTTTGACAATTTTTGCGCATTTTATAACACAAAAAACCTTCGTTATACCTCGCTAGAAGTTATTTTACTTATAATGGAAGCACCCTCATCTATGATCATGCGTTGGATACTTTTATTTCCAACGACAACTTGAATCATCAAATCCAACTAGGGCGGGAGTTTAGGAGTATGGTTGTCATGAATAAATATAACTATATTCGAATCCGAATGATCTACTACTCCAATTTCTGCTAGTAAATATTTATTTTGGGAAGGACAACTCTGCAACACCTTGAGTGCTGACATAGCTGAAGGAGCTTGAGCTAAATCCTCAACTATATTGTAATTTTGTGTGGCTCTCGCACGAAGGTTGAATGCTGACTTATGAATCATTCCTTTAAGTGGTTTGAAAATCAATTCAACATGTGATTTGTCTACCTAAAGAGGACTAGAGGTAGTTTGTGTAGAGTTGGATGGTTGATCGTCAACATTTCTAGTTGAAGGATTTAGATTTCCATAATCCTTTTTCCTCGTAGCCACCATGACACCATTCTTATTGCTAAAAACATATAACATCATTACCTGGGAGAGGAAGATGGATTTTAAGCAATTGTATTTGTCTCCTGGTTTAGGAAAGGGTCTGTCAAAATGACTGGGGCAGTAGATGCATCTTTTAAAAATCTATTGATCTCTGCACGATGTGGACAACCTTTCGTGAAATGTTCATCCTTACAAATAAGGCATGGGTAATGAGGCTTTTTCTTCTTGTCAGGAGACTAATTCTTCTACTCTTCCTATGGAGGGTTCTATTACTTGTTCTTTCCTTTACCCTTTTTATTATTTCCAGGTTCTTGAAATTTGCCTTTATCAGATTGAACAACATTGATCTCATAAGTACTCATAGAAGTAGGATTGGAAGGGTTTTTATTGGTCGTAGAAGTAACAGATTTCAAATTAGATTGGAAGTTTTACTCATCGACTGTTGGTCAACGAAACCAACCACATGATTAACATCATGAGATTCCTTTGAAGGGAGAGTAGGTGGAATAGTATGCTGAGGTCACAGAGCGTTGGGTATCATATTGTAGAGCATTCCAGATTGAATATAAATCAAATCTAGATATTGAGAATGAGAAATGACTTGCTCTTAAGTAACAACTCTACCTTTGGAAATGTCTTCAGTTATAGTAGACAAGAGGGATTTAACAAACCAGTCTTCCAATAACTGTTCGAGAAAGTAAGTCTTGACAGACTGACGTCGATGCCTCCACTCATGAATATGATCGAATATTTGGGTGGAGTCTGACTGTTTCAAGGAGGTCAAAAGCTCGGTTCCAGTTTCATAATAGATGGGTAATTGGTAGTGGTTTAGGAACATGGTTTATAAGGCATTGAAGTTTTAAAAGAAGCTTGTGGTAATTCAACATACCACTTAGTTTCCACGCTAGTAAGAGTTCTCTGGAAAAGATGTAAACGAATGGAATCATCATTCAAGGAGTTGGATGAACACCATAAATGATAAGTCATAATGTGAGTGGATGGGTGTTCTCTAGGATTTCCATAAAATTTTTGAATGTCACTCGGAAATTTGGTAGGAATGACCATCGACAAGGTAGAATGACAAATGGGATCATTCGTAAGATGAGATAAATCCGGTAACTCAAGTGTTACAAAAAATGGTAACTGTCTATTAAAGTCCATCTCTAGGAGTTGACCTTGTGGATAAAGGTTAACCGATATAATTTTCATATAGGGAGTGCCATTTGATATACCTGAAGGTATGTGGAGAATGATCCAACATACTTACATACGTGGAATATTCACTACCCCCAGAATGTAACGCAGACAAATAACTATAGCTCCTACATTTTATGATATTGAAACACATCTCTAGTCTATACCTCTATGTGTGTCGTTAATGTTTCAAATGCTCCTCAGACTAATTGAAGTTTTTTAAAATTTGATCTTCAATTAAGTTTCAATTTCAAGGCTCATGGTACGAATTCACTTGAACTTCCTATGAAGCAACTAGCATAATGAAAATAACTCTTTCATTTCAATGGATATCTATCTATGGGAAGGAAGAAACAAACAATAATGAAAAAATCAAAGATGCAACCAACAAGAGCTTCCTAAGAAAATATTTCAATGTACTATTCCAATGCAATTCGAAAACCCTATATGCAATGCAAAAATTGGAAAATTTTCTTTTCTTTTCTTTTCAATTTCAAATGCAATTTCAAATGAAAATGAAACTAGATAATTAACCAAAATAACTCACACAGACTGAAACTGTAATATGAAAATTATTTGTATTCAATCAAAAATCAATCCATGTGTTCACAAAACCTAATTAAAAAAAAGAGAGAAAAACCAAACAAATTCTCACCCACTTCTCACCAAAATGCAATCAAATGATGGATTTTTCAGAGACAATGACTATTACAGAGGCTCATAAAAATTTAGTAAACATAACCAAAACTTAGAGCAATGCATAGAAATTTATTTTTTGCATTCTACAGGGACCATTGTAGGCTAGACACAAACACCAGTGTGATGCATCACACTTACAAAAACACAGGTGGACTGGGTCACTCTGTCTTAGACTAAAAAGTGCATTGGTGCTACTTTTGTTCAAAACGCGTAACAAAAACCTACCAAGCCTAGATTAATGCTTTCCCAAAACTAATTACTTTGTAAATAAGTTAACTCAAGTCATACTAAAAGGTTTAAAATGACTAAGATAAGGATACCACTAAAGGAACATCTCGTCCCCAGTGGAGTCACCAAGTTATGTGGAAAATTCTCTCATGCAGAGTAAAGTGAATCCCCCTGATCTAGTGGTTTGTTCTAGAAACAACATAAACAAAAATACTTGAGTTTTCCTTAGAGAGATTAGGAAATGGAGTTGAAATCCTACATGGAGTCCAACACTAGTCCTCCTCTTCTCTTGGCTTGTAGGCTTCAGGTTTAGCTCCAATTACTATAAATGGAACCTGCAAGACAATTAATTCAACACAAGAGAATTAGAAGACATCCATAACATAAACTAATATCTATAATCAATGTTTCAAGAAGGCATTTAAATACATAAGCATCAAATAGACACGAGTATAGGAAAACAAAGCTTTTTGTATTAATGAAATGTAGGAGAAGATTACAACCATTTTTCTAGTTCTTGATAATGTAGATATCTCCCACCAAAAATTATAACTCCTTAGCCACAAAGTAATATTTCAATCTCAACTCAAGGATGGTAATGGATCTTTAGGTAAAAAGAAGCAACATTAGGGCATAGCGAAGAGTCTCCAAAAGCCAACCCAGACTCTGTGGGAGGTAGTGAATTTATAGGGTAAATAGGGTAGTTTGGGTTTTACGAATATAGGAATTAGATCCACATATGAGGGAGGATAAGATATAGGTATAAAAAAAAATACCTCTAGGATAGGATTTCAAGATCTCAATGGATAGTATATAGTTAAAACAACCTTAGAAGCTCCTCAAAAGAGATTTTTTGTAATTACTTTTGTTTTTTCCCGAAATTCTAGAACCATCCCACTGAAAACAAAGGCAACATGTGCTAGTCAGTGTAGATGCTCAATTATGCAACATGCAACCATTGTAGTTAGCATATAGGACATGGTGCGATGGGTCCAAAAATGAGTTGTTAAGCTGATAAACCCATAATTCTTGGAATTTTTGGAGAAGTAATGCTTGATACTTTGCAAAGGGATGATGACAAGGTGTTAAGGATGTTGATTGATCCGGTTTCCTTTCCATTTGAGTGAATGTGAAAAAATGACCTGTAACATAGGAAATTAGTTTCAATTTATCTTCATTTCCATAAACTCTCGTGCCACACCCTTTATCTCCATGAATCTAAGTGGAAACAAGTCCAACATATTCCTATAGTAGAGCTATAATCTCTATAAATCAATAATGTGATAATCTCAATAGCTCCCTACATAGTGAGCTTTGGCTCAATGTCCTCCATTCCAATATTAATTGTCTTGGTCTATAATGGCTCATGGTAATAGACCAAATTTCTTGTATCCCTTGTATTTGAAATGACACAGTGACATTTGGTTTCTTCAAACCAATAATGAAAACTTTCCTTTATAAGGTCTTACTTTATGGAACCTATGCTTAGATCTGTAAGTGGAAATTTGTGGGAATCATTGAATGCATTGAGTCACCAATAATTGGTGTGTCCTCATCATAGAGTTTGAAATTGTCACATAATCTTTCTTCTAGTTCCAAATAGTTTGTTGTCTACTGCTACATTTACACCTATAGATACTAGTGTTCAACTGATGGCTCTAAGGTGTGCACAAACTTATGCAAAACATGTTGAAATGACAATATTTGAAGGTGTCACTAGCTAGATGAACCCTAACATACTTTGAGAATATGGTCTATAATGATTTTCTCATGTCTTTCCACGAGTGCAAAATGATCCTATATATTTCCGCCATTGTGCAGGCGTATCTACAAAATTTATATCTACTAGTGCAACCCTTTACTAAGGTACAATATACATGACCACTTATTCAACAAATTTCACCATATCGACCATGCTATCAAACATCAATGGGTCCTTAAGCTCCAATCCAACCCAACTAAATGATTTCACCACCAAACATCACCATGTGTACTATTTATGTTCCCCATTATGTCATTGATTAAAGGTGACTTCATAGTTTATTGCATAGGGACAAAACCTATGTTAACTCAACTCTTCTTTAATTGTTGGATTGATGTAATACTCTCAGTGCCTTATGATAATATTTTAAAGTTAATCCAAGGTGCCTTCATTTAGCACCTCCTTTACCCATTCCATAAATTTCTCCTCCCGTGTAGGATCCAATTATTGATAAACCTTGCAACCCTATTTTTGAATGACATCTATTATTGTTTCGAATTTAAGACAACATAATTATCAAATTGTTGTTCAATTCCTAACACTATCCTTTTCATCCAATCTCTTAATGACATCATAGTTAGTATAAGTCTTAACACATTTGAGATCAACTTCCATTTGTTCTAGTCTACTAATGGGAAAAATAACTAATTAGCTAGTTACAATTGGATTACGAAGTAGACTAGGTTTGGCCATCCCATTCATTTCCAAGATTTATTTGAAAATTTGTTGACATTTAATCCTAGATTGAGCCTGACCTCTCACATCTCATATTCAACCACTTTCTTGGACACAATTCAAGGGTTTATCCAATTTATTTGTGGTGCAATTACCCTCTTTATATTATATGTGGATAACTCAACATATAATATCCATAGAAACATTATTGGATAAACGCATACTTCATCTTCAACTAGTCATACTAACAAACTAGAGCATTATTTTTGATGGTTGAGAAATCATTGATGGAGTATCTCCCATGTGTAGCACTTGCATCACAAGTGCAAATTGGTTCATGCATCTAACATATATCCCATCTTCTATATTTCATTAAGATTTAGTGTTTTTTGAAAATCAAGCTATGGATAGATCTATTGTTTATGGATCCCACATATTCACCAATATTAGGCCCACCTTGAGTAACAATGTTAGCGCATCCGTATTCACATATTTCTAGGTCACCATCGAGGATCCTAGGCTCAAATTCATCATGTCTACATTATGTTGCCTCTTTTCATATGCCCACCTTTTATCAATTAGCTCTAAATAATCCTTTTATTTTTACTTGGTTTTCTTACATTTCCCAACATGAAGATGGAAAGGCCATAGGCAGTTTCTATGCAATCATAACACTGTAGAAGATAACAAGTCACATCATTCCGTGGAGCTCTATTCTCTTAATTTTGGTTATGTCTCTTATTCCCAACCACAACAAATTTAACTACAAACATGTTCTTCTTAACTTGGTCTACCAACATAGTTAAAGCATTACAATCCTATATATAATGAGTATTTACTCTACATGCAATGGTAGTATATTTATGTCATAATAAGTAGCGGTGGAGATCATGGCTTGCATTTCAACATATCTCACAAATCTTGACATTGGATTTTCACACAAACAAGTTAGCCACAACAACAATATATCTTTGAATGATGGGGAAATCATTTTGTAGATGTCATTTTATCTCGTAAGTCATGCATCACACCACCTCTGTAAAGCTCTTCTTCCCTTTTTATAATTGTTGGATCTATTGAGAAATGTAACTAGTATTAACCTTCATAATTGTATTTGAGTCATGTTGTAATGTACTTATCAAAAGAAAGAAAAATAAAATTATTTTTTGGCATGGGTTTCATGCTCATTATAGATCAAGCCTCCATTGTAGGCTTCTAGGCTTGTGTCAAAATTATAGTAATAGTCCAGACCCTTCTTGGGTTCCTTATGTCAAAGAAGAAAATTATATTTTTGTGTCTCAAACCCCCATCCTACAAGTCAACTCCATCTTCTATAAGCGAACTCTACAAGTCGGCCTCCAGATCATCATGTCAACCTAATAGAAAATATTGAAACAACTATATAAAGGATCATTCGACCTAGTTTGAGAGTGGATAGCAAGCAAGTTTGGTTCTATAATTACCTACTGAAGAAAAAATAGATGTGAGGAAGCCTACAAGTGAAGGAAATATATAACAAAAAAGAGAACAATTTTGTCTAATGAATGGGAGCTAAAATATTAGATTTTTTTATCACAAAACTAAAGTTTTGTAGGGCTATTACAGGACCAAAATTACAAATATGATGTAGGGTTGAAGTTACAAACTTGTCGTAGGGATGAAGGTACATAATTTCAGATAGGGACAAGGCTCTAATTCATTATTATTCTTGAAGAACTGATTGATGTTGACTTGTGAAGAAACAAACCAAAAATTGACCTATATTCATGGAGGCTGGTTTGATGGATGGAGGAGGGTCTTGGTCTTGGTCAAAGGGTCTTGATTGTCTCATTTGATTTGGTTCTTAAAGAAAAGAAGAGGTTTTGGGGTTTTCCCCTCAGGGAGGGGTTTTGCCTTGGATGAGAGGCTACATCTTGTGTCATTGATCTTCATGTTTTGTTTTGATAATTTATTGATGATAAGAAGACATAGAGAAACTAAAGAAGAACTATAAGAAGACAACTAAAAAGTCACAAATAATTATCATGTTAAGAACTTTTTTTCCACCTTTATGATTTTCCAACATGGTGTCAGAGCTAAGGTGAAGAAGAAGAAGGAAAAGGAAACTTGAATATTTCTTGACTCTCATAATCCTATTGAAATGAACTCGATGCTTTGTAATGAACACTAATTTCGAGTAGCTGAGGCTGCTGGTATGTAGCATATGTGAAAGTCTTTGGAAGAAAATCTATGAAATTCTATAGCTTGGTAATTTAATAAGATAAGGGACTTTCTTTTACAATAGACGAGAAAGATGAGAACCCTATTGTTTGATCTAAAATTTCCATATAATGTGAGTTCCAGTATTGGTACAAACTTCAGTAATGCAAGTCACAATAATGTTGATGCAATTTACTACTACAACTACGATGCAATCTTGATGATTAGACAAAAAAACACATTTATCAATCTCATGATCCGAGTACTGTTTAGATGATCCAAGGCTGTGGAATTGAAATGTGTGATCTGTGACTATAATACGAATCTCTTGTAGACAATACATATTACAGAAGGAAATTACAATATTTATGCCCCATACCTAGACAAGAGTAAATGCATTAAAATCTCTCTCTCTCTCTCTCTCTCTCTCTCTCTCTCTCTCTCTCTCTCTCTCTCTCTCTCTATATATATATATATAATATATATATATATATATATATATATATATAAAATCCAAATAGTGAAGTTATGTTCGAATATAAATTTAAGGAGATCTGAATTCATAATGTTCTATACATGAGCTACAAAGGTGATCGAATAAAAAAAACGAAACATCTTTTTTGGACTATAATTGTCCCATCGGTTAAAAAATAAAATATCCTGGACCGAGCTATATAAAATTTGTCAAGACCTACTTCAAAGCTACAATCACCCCAATTTCTGAGAGGAGCTAAGATCCCTGAAGAGAAGGATGATAACCTATTCAAGATCGAGCCTCCACAATGTTATAATAAGATGACCTAAAGGGATCAAAAGAACTACAATGTTTTCTTATTAAAGTAGCCCTAGCCAAACGACCGAAGATTCGGTAATATAAGAAAATATGAAATTTACAAGTAACTCTTAAGAAGACATTGACATCATGATAATTCCTTAACCTCAACATCTTTGGAGTAATGTTTACATCTTAAAGAAACACTTGAACCAGACATATTGTGATCTTGGAGGACTAAGGTAAGTAGCCCTCAAGGTACACATAATATTTTTATATTTGAATCAATTTGATTAGGGTTTTGAATTCCTATTATCTTTGTTGTTGGTTTTGTAACCTTTTTGTTAAACCCTAGTTGAGAAGCCCTAATCCTATAGAAACCCAAGTTTATTAGCCCCTAAGTTTTGTAGATAGCCTAGGGAGAAATTGGAAAATTAATCAGGTATTGAATTGAATGTAAAACCCTAGAATTGATATTTTGGGGTTTGAATCTAATAATCACTAGTTTTTTGTCATACTATTGTACTTGTATACTTGTCAAGTAAATGTTCCAGGTAAGAGGGAGCCCTTCATGAAGAAGCTTCCACCTTCTCACAAAAGGCATGAGGATTATGGCTAGATTGAGAGGGAGACTTCAAAGGAAAGACTTGAATCATGAAAGAAGCTATGTTGCCGAGGAAGTCCTTCAATAGGAAACCCTAATAGGTTTGTTACAAGAGAAACATTAGGTATGTAAAATTGCAAGATTTATTACTAATCATTTTGAAAATTTCTTTATATCACTAACTCTCTCATCCCAACATATTTGCTATAGAATCATAAATATTCTCATGTTGTTAAGGATAATTAATCTTTAGATAAAATAAATCCTTATCATACTATCTATCTTTTACTCACTTTGGTAAAACCCTAACCTTTAGGGTTAACTGTAAAACTCTAGCCTTTTGATGCTTAGGTATGGTGATAATAAAACCCTAACCTACTTAGGGTTTGTTAATAATGACTAGAACATATGATAAAATCCTACTCTCTTGATGTTTAGGGTTTGTTGACAAAACCATAGATTTTTAAGGTTTGTAGAATTAAGGATGATGGAAAAACCTTTGTAATAATTATTGAAAGTTCCTAGGAATGAAACCCTAGGTGCATGTGCTTCCATATGATTGAAACCCTAGCTTGATTGAATTTTTGTATATCTAACATTACATGTTTTATGTTTCTATCTAGGGTTTACAACAAAACCCTAATAGAGTTTGATATAATATTCTAAGGCTTGAAAATTAAACCCTAGATGTAAAATGCTTTATATATGATTAGAATTCTAAATCTGATATAGTTGATGATATATAAGGTTTAGTTTTTATGAAATCTAGTGTTTGTGAAAAACCCTAGAAAAGTTGTTAGAAGTCTAAGATATGAAAGATGAAACCCTTGTTTAGGTTTTAGATGTATAGAGTTTGATTTCTTGTCTTGAAAACCCTAGATGCTCCCATTCTGTTGATACATTAACATTGATAAATTGATTTCATGCTCTTGTACATATATGTTTCTACTTTGTTGTACTTGTTGTTGAAGATTTGCAGGTACAAAGTCTTCAAGATGTTGAAGATACTTACCTCATACTTGATGATGATGTTGAGCATGATGGAAAGGGGAGTTGTTAGAATATTGGTAACATTAAACTATACATTGTTTGATGACCTTATTGCCAAGTGAGGATAGAAGGAATGGAGTTCCAAAAAGTTAAAGTTCTTTGATGATAGAGCATGTGTGGCTGAGTTGTTGATGGATCCTTCTCCTAGTAGAGAAGAAGTTTGGATAACAAAGGTGTATATCTCCCCAGTTTAGAGGGAGTATATGTTGTGATAGCTATAATAAATAATATAAAGAAATAATGAAGATAAGGGAAAGGCTAAAACACTACAGATGACTATTTGTAATTAAGAAAGTTGTGTTCATGATTGATGAAGGCATGAATAAGAAATGGATATTTTGAAAAGTGTTGAGGCTGAGTTTGGTGTTGTTGGAGAAGTTGAAGAAGAAAGTTTCCATCGATATGTGTTTGGATATTGTGATGAACCAAGCAACATCAGAATAGTTGAAGATCCTAGAATTTCATGCTACCCTACAATAACATATACATTGGAAGTTTGGTTGGGGTTGTGAAGCTACTAGATGTTCTAATGGTTGAACATGTAGCTGATTTGTGGATCTCTCCCTGAGAATTTTTGAATATTTGATAAGAATTCTTGATGATTTGATAAGGAGAGATAAAGTAACATGAATGCTAATGTTGGTACTTGGGAGGACATCTTGGTCGACTCGTTGATGATGTTTGGATTCTGGTGAGGGAGGGTATCATTAGTATTATGGAGCTCTAACCTTGGATATGATACCTAGATCCCCGTGGGTTGGTCTTAGGGATAAAGACCAATGGTACCTATAGTGGTAGATGCCTGGATAACACATTATTCCTGATTAGTGTCTTAGATCCTTGCACGAGTGTATGACGATAAGTCGTGACACTTGGATCTTTGATGTGTTGGCTATTTTAATCTTCTTAAGAAAATTTAAAATTGAGGGAAACCTTGTACTAGTTGAACAATTATGAATACCTCCTTAGTTAAGAGGGAGTGTTGATAAATCTAACTAGTATCGATCTTCATAATTGTATTTGAGTCATGTTGTAATGTACTTGCCAAAAGAAATAAAAAGAAAATTTATTGAAAAAGAAAATTATTTTTTGGCATGGGTTTCATGATCTTTGTAGATCAAGCCTCCATTATAGGCTTCTAGGGTTGTGTCAAAATTATAGTAATAGTCAAGACCCTTATTGGGTTCCTTATGTCAAGAAGAAAATTATGTTTTTGTGTATCAAATGTCCATCCTACAAGTCATCTCCATCTTCTACAAGCCAACTCTACAAGTCGGCCTCCAAATCACCATGTCGACCTAATAGAACAGATTGAAACAACTATATAAAGGAGCATTCGACATAGTTTGAGAGTGGATAGCAAGAAATTTTGGTTCTGCATTTACCTACTAAAGAAAAAAGGATGCAGGGAAGCCTAAAAGTGAAGGAAATATATAGCGAAAAAGAGAAGATATTTGTCTAATGAATGAGAGATGAAATATTAGTTTTTCTGTCATAGAACTAAAGTATCGCGGGGCTATTATAGGAGCAAAGTTACATATATGATGCAGGGCCAAAGTTACAGACTTGTTACAGGGATGAAGGTACAAAATTGCAAAGAGGGACAAGGCTCTAGTTCACTATTATTCTTGAAGAACTGATTGATGTTGACTTCTGAAGGATAAAACCAGAAGTTGACTTACCTTCATGAAGGCTAGCTTGATGGGTGGACGAGTGTCTTGGTCTTGGTCAAATGGTCTTTATTGTCTCATTTGATTTGGTTCTTAAAGAAAATAAGAGGTTTTTGGGTTTTCCCCTCAAGGAGGGGCTTTGCCCTGGCTAAGAGCCTACATCTTGTGTCATTTATCTTCATGTTTTGTTTTGATAGTTTATTGATGATAAGAAGACACAAAGAAAATAAAGAAGAACTATAATAAGACAACTAAAAAGTCATAAGTAATTATCGTTTAGAGGATTTTCGGCGAAATCACATAAACAATCTTTTGTCGACGCGTTTCGAACCAACCAGTGTGGTTCATCATCAGGACAAGTTGAAGAACCAATCCAGCTTCGCTTGTTAAATAGAATGTGCAGAGACTCCAACGGCTATATTGCCAACGACTAATTTTGACTTAATGACCTAAGTCAAACCACCAACATTCTTGTTTTATTTATTTAATTATTATTATTTTTCGAAATCCGGTAAATAATATATTAAAAGAATTCATTTGTTAATTTAGCTAATTGTATTTGTTTATTAATAAATGTATATGTATGAATAATATATAATTTTCATTTATTATTTATAGGAATTAGCTAAATCAGGTAAATTATATATTAAAAGAATTTATTTGTTAATTTAACTAAATGTATTTGTTTATGTATATGTATATCTAAAAACGAATAATATATAATTTTTATTTATTATTTAATATAATGGTCTATTAGAAAATTAAATTAAAATAAATTTCATAAATAATATAATAATTTATGTTTATTAAAAAATCTATATTTATTAAATATTTTATTATTCCAATATTATTAAATTACCTTAGTCAAACAAATAGTATTCTTGTTATATTAAATTACTATTATTAGGTAAATTCTATAATTGAGGAATTTTTTGTTAATGTGCAAGTCTATTAATAATTGTATATATATAGAAATGAACTAACTCAAACTAACTTAATACTATTGGTACATCATATATTTATTTAATAATAAATTTTATTTATCATGTAAATCTAATGGTCATTTGTAAATTAGATCTTCTCTCAAGATCTAATTATATTTATTAAATAATCAATATTTATTTAGTAATCAATTATTCCAATAATATTATTCGGATTGATTAGGTAAATATATTATTACATATAAGGGTTAAAAAATGTTTTATATCAAATATACATGAAATTAGGAAAAGGACAAAAGAAAGTTCTAGGCTAATAATAATTATTTCAATTCTAAAGGAATATTAGTAATTAAATATATATAATAGAAATTATGAAAACAAAAATCCAATAAAACTATTTCATGAGTATTATTAATCTAATTATAATATACCCAATAATAACAGAAAAGAAATAAGGTTAATACAATAATTAGTCCTAAACCCATTAAACCATACTAATACTATGGGAGCTAGGATTAAAGGGGAAAAAACTCGGAAAAGGGGACCAACCACCGAAAACCAATCTTAAGGAGAGGGAGAAAAGAAACCCTAAGACCTAACAAAAAGGGGATTGAGGCGGCTAGGAAGACAAGGCTGGGACCCAACAACTGCTAATCTTCCAGCCATCATCCCTATTAAGATTGTTCGGCCTTTTCTCAATCTCCAGGGCCTCTCTAAATTTGCGATGGTGAAACTGCGCAACCTTGGCAATGACTTGAGCCTCTTCTATACATATATGACGCATAGTCTTCCTGGCATGCTCAGCCAGGGCTAAGGACTTGGTCCTACCATGTCTTAAGTCAACCGAATGCTCACTAATCCTTTGATTGATAGAGCGACCCGTCTCACCAATATAAGGGGTCCCACAGGAACAAGGAATGACATAGACGCCCTTCATGTCTTTAGGGTCAATAGGGTCTTTCACAGACCTGAGGGAGCCATGGATAGTGTTGAGAGGTCTAAAGGTTGCGGGCACATTGTACCTCCTCAGAATCCTCGCAATCCTATCAATGGTCCCTTGGATGTAAGGAAGGTTCACACCTATGATATGATCTTTAGGAACCCTACGGATTGAAGGCTCCTTGTTGGCCTTGAGGAAGGCTTTTTGACCGAGGTGCCTATTGTAACCATTCTTCTCAAAGACATCTAGGAGATGAGCCTTCTCCGTTTCCAGGCTATCCTCATCAGAAATTCTAACAGCACGGGTGGCAAGCGTGCTTAGAACCCCTAACTTTTGAGCGGGGAAATGATGCGAAGAGGCATGCAAGTATTTAATAATTAAATAAATAAAACAAGAATGTTGGTGGTTTGACTTAGGTCATTAGGTCAAAATTAGCCGTTGGCAATATAGCCATTGGAGTCTCTGCACATTCTATTTAAGAAGCGAAGCTGGATTGGTTCTTCAACTTGTCCTGATGATGAACCACACTGGTTGGTTCGAAATGAGTTGACAAAAGATTGTTTATGTGATTTCGCCGAAAATCCTCTAAACAATGTTATGGATCACAGAAGTCTAAATTCCTTAAGTAATTATCGTGTTAAGAAAATCTTTCTGCCTTTATGATTTTCCAACATGATCTCCTAAGATAAAGTAGTTAGTTAATACTAGAACTAGACCAATACTAGAGCCAATTTGTGGATGGATGTTTCTATCAATCCACTCATGAACTCTAGCCTTATTGAAAAATCAAAAGCTTCCCTCTATGAAATCAACTATTGTTGCAACAAATATTTTTGCAAAAGAGGTAACATGACATAAATAAATGACTCCTTGGTGTTTCACCTCTTGGATTGTGTAACATAAGTCACTAATAAAATATTATAACTATTGGTCATAATCCCACACAATTTCCCCAACCTTCTATTTGGTATCATTTATCTCCTTGATGCTTTATTTCTAAGACTTCATCTCTTGAAACTCGTTCAAAAAATCTACTTGCATCTACACTAAATTCATTGTAGTGTGATCGAGAGTTATCTACTTGAATTCCATGTACATTGAAATGATCTTCCTTGCAAAATAGTTTAGTACTGTATTAAATAAAAATGACTTACGTTCCTAAATGAACTTTGAATTGCATCATAGAGGAAACGATGATGCTATGTGTCTTCTTCACCTCTTCCATGGAACAAAGGAAGCCACACATATTATTCATTTGGTTTTTCTATCATTCTTTTCTAGTGATTTTGAACCAACACAAACCCTAAAGGTATTAACTATAGTATGAACTTTTATTTCCTTCAACACTCATTATCACAATATTTAGAGCCATAGTAGCAAGTGTATTATAACTGTTAATAACACATACATTAGCACTATGCACAAGGCCAATCACCAAAATTCAACAAAGAATAATGGGTATAGGGGGTAAGACATATATGAACTAGCATCATTTTCATTTGAGTGTGCCTCCTTAGTGGCATGCACATTCATAGCTTTGGAGTACATAAATGTTGTATACTTAAATGCATATTCAAATTTATCTTTCTCTCAACTATGCACTTCCACAACCGCTATAGTGGCTTCCAAGTCAACAATCTTAGCTAGTGTCTCCATTCTTGTGGTCTAAGTACTTGTATCCCTTGTATTATCACATGTTTATTGTATCAAATCTTTCAAAGTTCCTTCCAACTATTCAAACTCCTTAATTCTCTACATCAACATAATTTATTGATCTTCTTCTCTTTTGCAGTTGGTATATATATATATATATATATTTTTTGCAATGTCATCTTTGTATTGTTTTACAATTTGAATATATCTCCATATCTTCTCTTTTTTTTTGTAACCATAAGAATTGTCAACTAGGTTGGGCTCATGCTTGTATGGCACGAGATTGACTTTGATCACTACCACTATATCTCTGGAGCATATGACTTGTCCTCCCCTTCATAGGCTGAGTACTTTTGGGGGATTTTAACCTTGGATATATTAGTTTACACAACACTTCATATCACTACGATCACCAATGGAGCCGCACCCCGAAGAAATCTCCATATCTTCTCGTTAGAAACCCTTCACTAGTGAGGTTATTTCCCATATATTTTCAATACCTCCTTTTTGCAATCTCTATGTGCTTTTGAGGTGTTGTTTATCATTCACATTCAAGATTCATTGGATTTTCCATAACTAATCTTATAAGCCACCTGGGTCACTAACTCCACCATGAGGTCCTCCTAGTATTCAACCACTCCATCCAGGGTTTACTCTTCCATCTTAGTGGGACTTAGTAGGATACTTGATTCCACCATCAACATCTTCATCCATAATTGTGTCTCTTCAAACAATTTTTGTGTAGTCATTTCTTCACAAATTCTATCTCTTTGGCTAAAGACTTGTGACATTCCCCATTGCAAAGTCCACATCATAACCCTCTATAGCTCCCTTAAACCCAAAAATAAACTACTTTAGCTAGCTCATGATCACACAATTGGATAATTAACAAATTATTTGTAATCGACTCAATTATTTGGTATGGAATCAAATGGCGATGTTGCTCTACAAGTGTTTTTAGTCATTTGTGTAAATTTAATGGAAATTTAGCCTATAAAATCTGATGTAACACTTAAACAAATGCTTATCCTTAAAAATTGCAACATCTTCACACCTATATGCATTTTATTGATATGGAAACTCATGTATTCTTAGTTGTATCCAATCTTGAAACTTGATCTTCATCGACCTCCACTGACCTCCACTACATCTCCATTGCTTCACATATGTTAAAATCTTGGCAACTAAACTGTGTTGTTGGCTTTATGATAGCCATATACCCATGGTTTGTATATGGTGTTGAATAATGGCTTGAGGTAGTCTATCATGCTTGTATATTCAACCTTACAAAAGGAAGGAGGTATCACCTAGGGTATGCTTGGAAGTTTTTGATTAATTAGTGTGTAGAGTGTGAAAATTTAATGGAGGTGCAAAGTCCATAAATTAACCTTCGTTTGCATTCCTTTGAGAAAATGAAACCTAAAGCAAACATATGAAAGATAATTATGTAAATATCATTAAGATATCACAACAAGATACACATAAGTAGAACAATGATCCATTCTACCAAGTAGAACATATATTTTAGTGCATATGTGGAAAAGTATAAACATCAACCATGCACATAACTAATAAGAAATCATAACTAACTAAAACAATGACCTAAATTTCCCTCTTTTGTGCAACAAACATCACACATGCATGCACTTAGATACACATGTGTGTATATATCCAAGTAATTGTGTTAGCTACTCATGATGTGTGTGTGTGTGTGTGTTTGAATTAGATTTAGCTTGGGTGCTTAGGAGAAATGTTCTTATACTCCCCATCTTGGTTCCATTGCCATATGTGACACATTGAGCTCATAATAAGTATATCCTTGTTATATCATAGTCCCTTGAGGATGGTAACTTGTATATTCCTCATATGGAATATAAATATATTTCTTCATCAAATATGTGTGTGTGTGTTGATGAAGCAATTATAGAAAATTCCATCTAAGAGAGAGAGAGAGAGAGTAACTTTGACTAGGATTGTGTTGAGTCTCTAGCTTTAACATAGAAATGGGCTATCCCATTAGCAATTGAAGGATTTTCCATTAGTAATTATGGCATATTGCGGTACTTCTTCATTTGCTTGTATCTAGCGTTTACTTTTGAGTAGGGGAAGAGAAAAAAGGTCAAGAAACAAAGGTAGATTTGGTAGCGATTTCATAATTTTTCCCAACTTTTATATTTAATGCTACCTTCATCACCAACTCCCTAGAAACCCCCTTTGACCCCTTAATTCACCTTAATATATTTCCTTAAGTTTTAACTTTTTTGAAACCCCCTTATGAACAAATGTGTTAATGCATTGTCTACCTAGTGATCCCCATGGGAAGGAGGTCTCATTGAAGTCTACGCTATTATATTTAGCAATCCATTGATTCACACAATATTTTATATATTGATAAGTTACATGCCCTAGGAATAGCCTCTATCCTACACACATCCTTTCATGTATAATACTCATTATTGAATGCATTGCCACAAGATTCCTACCACAAAAATCTAATTCCTCTAGTTGATAAATTAATAATGATAGTTCCATTCTTTCCTAATTCACAATTATATCAAATCTAACTAAAATCATTTAGTCCTAAACAAAATAACTATTTGGAAAAAATGCCTCTCACCAATTTCCTTCTAGAATGGTGTAACCATGCTAGGGTTTCATTAAAGCACATAGACTAATGATGAAAAGAGTTCAACCTAATTGTTTGAATAACGATTTTGTTAGGATTTCATTTTGTGCATGCAATGTAACTACACCAAGATTAAAAACCACATATGACCCATAATAACCATGTTAAACTTCTAGTGGAATGTGTAAAGTAATTATGTCTAGCTACAAACCACACATAGGGTAAATAACCATGATATTATTTCACAATGTATGTCGTAGAAGCTAAGACAAGATCATAGCCAACATTTTCCTCGGTGACACCACAAATCCTTATTATACTCATCATGAGAATTGACATATAACATTGAATTGTTGTATAATTACTCATTAGTTTGGGAAACCATAACTATCTCTTGGTTTGCAAACTTTGACCATAAATCCTCTAGGTTCTTGATGCGAGTTTCTTTCTCAATTGTTTTATGTTGGAAATAATACTGAGAGGGGGGG
>APFE031396642.1:59179-69535 GCA_000404065.3 Pinus taeda | reverse complement strand
TTCCTGCAGCTTCTCGAGTGCACACAATTTTCCATGTTTCATGTTTAAAGAAGGTTATAGGTGACAAGTTCCCAGTTCAAACAATATTGCCAGAACTTGATGAGGAAGGAAAAATTATATTGGAACCGGAAGTAGTCACAGAAACAAGAACTCGATAGCTACGAAATTGATCAAGTTCGGAGTATCTCATCAAGTGGAAGAACTTATCCGCTAAAGACTCCACATGGGAGGATGAGAATTTTATACAGAAGCATCTAGAACTACTCAAGTGTTGAGGACAACACTTTTGAAGGAGAGGGGCATGTTAGGTCCCTATAAAACTAGTGATTACCCTATTAATATTGTAGTTGTATCCCTTATTAATATTGTTGTGCCCCGATTGTCCCCATATTGTTATTAATGTGCCCCATAAAATCCCTCTATTGTTAATTTTGTGGCTTTATATTATTATTGTTAGGTTGGCTGGGTTATATTGTGACTCCTTAGACTCGTATATATATAAAGGAGGTTTTTTCATTTGAATCATCCAAGAATTGTTCATTTGTGTAATGTAAAGGAGGTTGCCCCCTTGAAGAGGCTGAATTCCAAGGCATTCAACTATCTTTTCTATCTTTTTGTGAGCCGGTTTCATAACACAATCTCTCTCTCTCAAACACATATAGGGATCTGTTGAAACCCCGAAAATTAGGTCTACAATAAGGGGGATACCCACCCGGTCTGGACCTTGAAAGCAACTCCTTTTCCATTTGGGATGGTGGGTCCGACTAGGGATAATGGGACCAATTTCCCAATTTGTTTGTGATAATAAGAGTTGATGTTTTCCTTTCTAAAGATTTCTAACTAGAATTCTTTTAATCTAAATTTAATCTAAAACATGCAATTTTATTCTAATGAACGGAAACATCTACTTCTAAAACTACCCCAGGATTAATTCTTCACTTATGCGATCTAAAATAGTTTTTAACAACAATTGGTAATAAAGATTATTCAATTGCTACAAGAAAATAATTCATTAAAAGTGAATTGTTTTGTATAAGAAATTAGCCGAAACAATTGTGAGAAACATATCGCATAATTAGTTATTCATATATTAAGCATAAACAGAATAGTCACCACCATACAAAAGTGCCAAATGATAACTTAAGCATTCAAGCTTTCATATATAAACAACTGAACATAAAATATTACTTTGACACATAAGCAGAAATCATTAAGAGATAAAAGTGCCATTGATAACAAGTCCTACTCATAAGCTTCAACAATATAGATTTATCTTCTCATAGTTCAATATCTAATAAGAGTACATAAATGCATTTTAATAGCAGACATTAAACATAGATATCAATAAATCTCGTTCCATTCATTCATCAAAACCTCCTAAGAGGGTGCAGAAGTGCATGTTCTGAAGAAATGTTTTTGACAAATTTCTGGACCCCTCTCTAAATGCATGAGAGGGGTTAAAATACTACTAACTAAAGACTAAAAATAGTTTATTACAAAAATATAGGAGGAGGTTTAAATGACTGTCCTCATTTAAGGCAAAAAGAAATTAAAAATAAAACTAAAACTGTATCTAAAAATTAACTATGCATCTATTCTCTGAAATTGCAAGAATTCATCATCAACTTCAGGAGCGTCGGTTGGCCGACCTCCAATTTTAGTTGTCTTGCGAAAACTTAATCGGCAAGTGCTGGCGCTATCTTTTTGGCAGAATTTGTAAGGCATTTCAGAGTCATGCATTGACTGTGTGGTTTAACTAAGTATTGCCAGTAAGTGTCCCAATTCAACATGGTTAACTTCTTGATTGACTCTGCCTTTTCTTCAGCTTTCTGTCTCCAGCTTGTCTGTAGTCGCTGTGCCTTTGGGAGAAATCCCAAAGCAGTTTCTGATATCAAGTTTTCTCTATGCAGATTTTCATTGACACAATCAATGACATTGCTCGCCGCTGTCACTACTTCTTTCGCTGCCTGATTTGCCTTTTTAATCTGTGCATCCCACTTATTGAACAACATTTCTTTGTGGGCTTCATTGATTTTATGCAAGCCTGCTTTCTTCCCTTCCTCCGATTTCTACCAAATCAAATACTCTGAAATTTTCTTATCAATTAAATCATAATCGAGTCACAAATCCATGACATGACTTGTAATTTTATCACTCATCTCGCAATGGGAGATCCATTGCAATATTCTTTGGCAGAGTGCCTCTTGCTGTTGCAAGAGTTGGTCATTCAAGGCAAGGGCTTCTGTGATAAATTCTGTGACTTTGGGATCACCTTTATGCATTTCTAACATGGATTGTAATTGATATTCTATTTCAGCTAAACTGCTTTGATACCCTAGCTGCATCTGTTGAAAATCCTGTTGTAATTTTTCTAGTTTTTCTTCCACTTCTTGGTTAGCACTGGCCTGTTATAACTGTTGCTGTAAAAATAGGATCTTTTCCTCCTTATCCTTAAGTAATAGCTATACTTCGGACACTTTATCAATAGTAGCAGAAGCATAGGCTTCTGCGATCTGGGATAACTTAGTCAAATTTTCTGTAGGATTAGTGGTAGGGTCTCGCTAAAGGACATCTAGCTACTCTGCCTCAGGTGAGAGCACGTTGTCTAATTTTCATTTCTTTCTTTGCCTTCTTACCACTGCTTTGTTTTGCGGACTATAAAATGCATCTAGAGGAGGAATCTCCTCTATCTTCACCATGATTTTAGATTATGGGGTTATGGGAATATGCTCCATTTTTGGAGTGTTGATGATTGTTTCAATGACAATTTCTGTCATTGTCTGTGTTGTATTCTCAGGCGTCTTCATGTTTGTCTCCTCGGTATTGATAAATTCATTAAATGTTTCCCACTCTTTCTCCAGCTCAGTTCTCACTGGCTTTGGTGGCTAGATGAGGGGAGCAGGAACCTTTACCTGTGGTGTCGACAAAACTTGTTGTTCTGGGTGCTCTTTAGATTGGGTTGTATCCCTGAATGACCCTTCACTTTTATTATGGTCACTCTCGGACCGTTTAGACCATTCTGGTGATTCTTTTCCAGACTTAGGCTTGGAATTATCTGTCCCTGAGCTTCCACTTATACTAATGCTGGGAGTGGGTTCCCTTATTGGTTCTAAGCGCAACTTGTCCAAGGAGATGTTTACTAATCTCCACTCTCTGTAGAGTTTGAATTCTTGTAATTATGCTAGGCCAAATTGAATTTGGGCATGTGCAAAATGTCTTTAAGTGTACTCTTCTATTGGAAGATGTCATCAAAGAGATCATCTTCTTTAGTGAATACCTTTATTTTGACAGCCGTAGTAAATTTTTTTATGACATGAAAGGGATCGAATTGTCTCCCTGGAATTTTAAATAGTCATAGACTCAACGTGTTGTCTACTTCTTTGAAAGCATGACCTAAATCAAACATCGAAAAGGCCCCATAGGCCACAGGAAATTGCGGCCAAACGACCTTTTTCTTGTCTTTCAATTCTTTTCTCATTCCTCCAACCCCACCAGTTTGGTAGGCTATTTCTCGGGCCAATGACTTATTAGGAACATATAAAGGAAGCACATGAAAGAAAGCAATGCTTCCAAATACTTTGATGTAAGTGAAAAACTCTTCTCCGAACCATCTTCCGGCAGGGAGAATATCAACTTCAGCTTCGGGGAAAAATCTTGGGGCGTCTTTATTATACAACATTCTATGAAGGGGTAGCATAACTCCATGACAAATTCTATAAATATATGGGGTAAACTTGGAATCCCACAATTCCTTATGGTAGACCTGAATGGGAAAGGGATTCTGTATAGTTCACTTCCAACCCATTAGAGGAAGTCTAGAAATAGAATAGATTGCATCCATAACATAAGTAGCTAAAAAGAAAGGAGGATAAATCCTCTGAGAGGGAGTTCTTTTATACCGGTAATTCCAAATAGTTGAGGCTAAATTATCATACAATATCTGGGCCCAATCGATAATAGTGGCTGTATCTAATAGGGGTAGCCACTCAGATGAAAACTTGTCGATACCAGGCCTTTCAAATAGCCTACATAGCATAACAGCAACAAAACAATATGGGGAGGAGAGGGAACCAATTCTGTACATACCATGTTTGTGCTTTTTCAATGGCTCTTCCTTTGTTGACTAGTTTTTGGTGCACTCCATCAAATCTTCATTTTCCTTGGCGAATTTCTCCATGAACTGCTAGTTGTAGCTTGACTGTGGCTCTGGTAAATGATACATAAGTCAAATCCTGTGGGGTAAATGACCTTCCGATTCTTGAATTGCCTGTCTGTTATATCAGTGTTGTCCAATACCCACTTGACCATGTCAGTATAGGGAAGTATCTTAGGCCTTGCTGCTATGCGGTGCAGGAATAAGCATGCAAGTTCAGTAAGTGATGCTTCAGATGACCCGCGTGCATTTGCTGTAACTGTAACTTCCATAACTCTGGGGTTCTCTTCTTCCAGCAAACTATACATGCCTTCCCAATTGGATATGTCGGCTTCTCTGGTACATGTGGTGTCTGTGAATAAGGGCGTCATCTTTGTTTTCTCAGCAACCGGAGCTTTTCCCCTTTTCCCCATTACATTCCATACACTACTCTGTATATTATTCTACTTGCCGCTCCTGCAATTTTACAAGTAAGGAAAGAATAATGGTAAGTGATAGGGTGACGGGAAAGCTCTTAATTTTGAAATCATATCAAATATATCACCCTACGTGAAACAACATTTTGATCAGATCCAAATCTTTTCTCATAAATGACCATCAATAAACCACTAAGTTGACATTAATGCCCATAACTCAATATCGGATTACGAGAAATATTTCATTGAACAATGAGCCTTGTTGATCTGCGATAAAGTGATTTTGTGATTTGCTTCACAATATCACAGATCATAATATCGCAGATTGCCATATCGCTAATCCTTTTCGTTAATAATCATTTATTTCGTTATGTGACTGCGAGATGCGATTTGCGAGATGCTTTATCACATATCGTAGGATCAGGATGTTTTATCTTAGATGGTGCTTGTGACATATGAAATCTACAATATGCGATGAGTCTGTAAGGTGCGCGATCTCGCATCATCGCGTTTTCGCAATTTCGAAAGTTTGTTTATATGATATCCTCCATTACTCTTTTGCGATGCGATGTTTATTGTTAGGAGACGATTTTATTTGAAACTTATCATAATACTTAAGATTTTGGGTTTTGCGGATGTTTTTCCTAAGTTTATGATAGTGTGTTTTATTCAAAGGGAATTATAAGTGCTAGTTTTTTTATTTTTTTAGAAAGGTCCCCATTTATTTAGTTTTATTACTAATACTAAATAAAAAGGGGGGGTTGTTGATGGCCACAACAATTGGTGATTCACTAGGAAGAACCAGTTATCTCTGATTATCTTTTGAATTTTCTAAAACTTCCAAAACATAAAAGTTCTTTGGAAAATCAAACTTTGTTATAGAAATATAAAGTGCATCATGCTCTTAGCCATTAATGGTAGTTTGTTTTTTCCGTGCTAATTTTGATTATTTTCTTCCCAAAGCTAGTCATTGTATTTACATCAACCACTACTTGGTTTATAAAGATAAAAAGAAAGACATCTCTGTAGATCAATTTTAAGTATGCTCATTTGTCGTAGGTATAGCTTCTGTTGCCAGCAGGTGTCCATAGCCTTGACAGGGTTACCTGTTACCCAACAATGATCCTATATCCTACTTCGAGAAATATACAATTTTCAAAGATAAATCCATATCCACACTTATTGCTTTTGTTTTCTTTTAATTCTTAAAGAACAATGTCTTGGTTTGGTAGCCAAATTTTGACAGTGCCATTCAATTGATTTATAAATTTGTTGAACAAGCTGGCTCGTGATGAGACCGCTTGTCTTTTGATTTCAACAATCTTGAGTCATTTCCCTATTTTGATATGCAGTTTTGGCAATGTCAGCAAGTTATAATCTCTATGATCATGATAAGTCAACTCATGATGAGACCTCTTATTCTTTAATTTTATTGTGTATCATTGGATTACTCCTTGAAACTCGTAATTCCCTAGGTGGGGAGGAAGTCATTGGTTCTTAAGAATAGCTCTGGACGACAATTATAGAGTTTTTTGAAGACAACTTTTTTACAGAGAACCTTCGTTTTGTTATTGATGCTTTTCAAGACTGATATAAAACAAATTCCCACTAAAAGTTGTTTTTATCAAAATTAGTAAGGTTGAAACTAGTAAAATTTTCAGGCTTGTAGCATTTGACTGTATCTTTCAATAATAATGATTAATTTTCCAAATCAGTTCTATTTATACAAGCGAAAAACAAAATTTAAAAAGAAACACCTATATTTTTCGTGAAATCCAAAGGTAACCATTTACTACTTGTTTTATTACCAAAATAAAGCTATAAACAACAATTTACAAAAATAGAAGAGGTCATCTTCTATGGAAAGTATTTTTTAAGGACCTGCCCATTAACAGGTAAAGATTCTCTTTTCCCTGCTAAATCTTGCAACATGAAAGTCGATGGACCTATAATTTCAGCAATTTGGAATGGTCCAAGCCACATTCGTTGGAATTTAGAATGTTTTCCTTTTTCTTCATGAGCCTTATCCCATTTCAATACTAAATCTCCAATTTGAAAATCCTTCCTAGATACCATGTTTGAATCGAATGAAGCTTTTACTAATGCTTGATGATGAGCATGTGTAATTTTAGCTTGTTCTCGTTGCTCTTCTAGCTTAAGGATCTGTGGTTGTCTTAGTTGTAAAGATGAAGATGGTGTTTCCTCAATAAATTGAACTAAGGCTAAAGAAGGAATTGCTAGATGAGTTGGGAGAACTACTTCTTTCCCATAAACTAAATTAAAGGTAGAAGCGCCAATGGAAGCCTTTTGAGTTATTCAGTCTGCCCAAAGAGCATACATCAAAGATTTGTGCCAATTTTTATGATTTTGATCAATGGTTCGCTTAATGATTCTGATTAAGTTTTTATTTATTGATTCGGCCAACCCGTTCCCTTGTGGGTAATAATTGGCAGAATATTTAAGCTTAAAACATATTTTAAGTGAAAATTCAGTCATAGCATTGCCAGAAAAATATGATGCATTGTCAAACATTAAAGCAGAAGGTAAACCAAACCTAGTAATTATGAACTGATCTATGAAATCGATGATATGTTCAACATTAGTTGTCTTGAGAGGAACTGCTTCCACCCATTTAGTAAAATAATTTGTAGCTGTAAGGATGTACCTATGCTGTTTAGAGAAGTGAGGAACGATCTCACCTATTATATCCAATCCCCATTGATCAAATGGTTGATCGGTATTGACTGGTTTCAATGGCAATGATGTTTTCTTCTGTCTTTCGGCATTAGTTTGACAAATTTGACATTTCCTTATGTAGCTATGTGCATCTTTAAATAGTGTAGGCCAATAGTATCCTGCGCGCAAAATTTTATGTGCTGTTGCATCTCCCGCATAATGTCCACCTGCTAGTCCATCATGGAGTTTGTGCAACACTTTTTTAGCTTCAAATTTCTTAAGACATCGTAGAAGAATGGAATCATAATTCATCCTAAAAAGCACATCGTTTACGAGTTGATACTGCTTGGCTTTCAATCTTAGGGCTCTTTTCTTTGTATAATTCAGATTTGAAGGAGCATATCCGTTTTTTAAATAAAACATGATATCAGCATATCTCGATTCAATATCGTTTAGGCTTACCTCATACATTTGTACCTCTTGATTTGGAGATGGTATTTCAGAAATAAGCGATGCTCCAGCCAACATCTTGCAAAAGCCTCGACCTTTTACAATATTTGCTGGCTTGATCTCAACATCGTATTCTTGTAGGGCAGTGACCTAATTTTCTCTCTTTTCACTATATTTCTTACCACTGGAAATGACACTATTATCTTTGTATGGGTCTTAAGAAGAAAGGGTCTAAAATATTTGATTGCTTTGAAAACAACATAAGATTGTTTCTCAGCGTCAGAATAATTTAATTCAGCCCCTTGCAAATTTGAACTAAAGAAGGAAACTAGGGCTTTTGCTTTGTCTTGATTGGCTTGCATGAGTATTGCAGCATATGACTTCTCAGAGGCAAATGTATACAAAATGAAAGGATCAGAAAAATTTGGAGTTGCTAGGGATGGGGCATTAACAATCGCTTGCTTAATCAAATTGAATGCTTCATACTTTGCTTGGCCCCATTTAAAGAGTGAATTTTTCTTGATCATTTCTTGTAATGGCGACACAATTCTTGAGAAGTCCGGAACAAATCTTTTAACAAAATTAATTTGGCCAAGGAAGGATTGCATTAATTTATTATTATGTGGTAAGGATATTTCAGAAATTTCCTTAATTCTATCTGGATCAATATGGATTCCAGATTTTGACACTATAAATCCAAGAAGTTTTCCTACACTTAATGCAAAAAAGGACTTTTTTGGATTAAGTGAAATCCCATACCTTTGACAACGTTGGAATATCTGCTTTAAGTCTCTGAGGTGATTACCACGTTTTTTAGAATATACTATTATTTCATCCAAGTAAATCACCATTGATTTGTTTACTAATCCCTTAAATGTGATATCCATGGCCCTTTGAAATGTGGCGCCAACGTTAATCAGCCCAAAAGGCATCTTTTGATATGCATAAGTACCCCATTTGGTTTTGAACATGGTTTTTAGTTGATTGTCAGGATGGACCAAAACTTGGTTGTAGTCGGAGAAACCATCTAAAAAGGACATTAACTCTGATCCTGCAACAACTTGCGATATTTGTTCCATAGGAGGCAGGGGAAAATTATCCTTTTGGCAGGCTTTGTTAAGATTTCGAAAGTCAATACAAATTTGAATGTCTCTGTTTTTCTTTCTGACTGGAACTAAGTTGGAAACCCATCTAGAATGTTGAACAAGAAAAATAATTTTGGCTTTCAATAATTTATTGAGCTCACATTTAATATGACTTTCTAGATTATGATGGATCTTCCTGAGGTTTTGCTGGACAGGTTTTTCATCAACGATCATCGGATAGTATGCTGAATGATTGAAGTGTCGTAAGTCTTAAGGTCATCGTAATTCTAGGCAAAGACACTTTTATACTATTTCAGGAGCTGAACAAAGGCTAATTTTTCTTCTGGGGCTAGACCAAGACCTAGGTTGATATTCTGTGGCTTGGTATCCATTCCTAGATTTACTATTTCATAGTTCAAAGTTGAACTCTGAAGTTTTGAATTAGTAGACCTTTTAAATCAGTCTTTCAAATCATATAGGTCTTCCAACTTGACTACCGATTTTGGTATGGAATTATTAGTGCTCTTTTGTTGTAACTGCTTGTCATGTTGGTCCTCATCAATTATCTGATTAGTGTAAGATCCTTCTGATTTCATGAAACTTACAATATCAGGGTCATCCTTAAAAATTCTCCAGTTGGTAACAATATATGGGATGGAGGGCCTAAAGATCAATTCGGTTGAGAATATGTCTAGGCTATAGTCTTTTGAGGGAATGAGCTTGGAAGCTACATTAGCCAGGAGGTTAGCGTTAGAATTTTGGAGTTTGGGAATGGATGAAATATTGAATGCTATAAAATGTTCAGGCAGATCTTGCACTAAAGATTGATAATGCTTTAAATGACCCGATAGACAATGTATAGTATTTCATACCTATTTAATAACAATATTAGAGTCTCCAAAGACTTGTAGATACTTGATATCTAGTCTGATTGCCTTGTATAGCCCTTGTACTAGAGCTTTATATTCTGCAGTGTTGTTTGTGCAATTAAACTCGAGTCTACAAGTTAGCATGGTTTTATCCCCTTCTGGACTGACTAATACACATCCTGCTCCTGCTCCATCATTAGACTTAGAACTGTCAAAAAATAATTTCCAAAACAAAGAGTTATTACAGGATTATCCACAAAATTAACGCATTTAGAACTAACTGTTTGAGAAAAGTTTTCTACTTGAGACAAAACAGAATGTTCTAAATAAGACGAAGTATGAGCATTAAAATTTTCTAAGAAAGAGTCAATAGAATAGTTGCCAATTATATTGTTGCTGATGCTATAGGTTCATTTTCTCCTTCCAATTCCGTCACTAAGTATTTTTTGTGTCTTTCTCGCTCAACCTTTATCTGATTTGGTTTACCATTGTAAGGGAGCCACATGTGTGACCAGCCGGCCGCAAAGTATCCATGAAGATTTTCAGACCAATCTCTACTAAGAATTAAACCATAAAATTCAGGAATGTCTGCAACTAAAATATCAATGACTTGACATACCTTTGGATTGGATGACAGTCTTATGGTAACTTGATTTAGTTTACCAATTACTTCAACCTGCAATTGGTCCAGCTGAACTATGCGTACT
>APFE031396642.1:45326-58449 GCA_000404065.3 Pinus taeda | reverse complement strand
AGGAGGCTTTGAATCAGTTGAAGGATTTTTTCTATAAGGCTTGTAGGGTTTCTTAGAAGAAGTCTATGCTACTTGTCTTTTAATGTCAACCATTTCATTAGATATGGTTTTTAAGACTTTCTGCAATCCTTCTAAATCAAATGGGTCATTTAATTACTTTTTCTTAAGATCATCTCTAAAAGTAACCTTCTTAGATTTTCTTTCATCGACAACATTTTTCTTTTCTAAAGCTAAGATACATTTTTCTACTGCTATTGCTTCCTTCATGTTTTCGGTCAATGTTGTCTTAGCAGCCCTATCAACAAAGATTGTTATGTTCGATAGTAAAGTAGATATGTACCATTCACTTCGAACTTCTTCACTAGGCTTGGAAGCAGTCAGAATTTTATTCAAAAGCTTTTTGAAACGCAAGTTAAAGTCTTTGATAGGCTCTCTCGATTCAGTATTAAGATTCGATAGATCATTGATCAATGTTTCCGTAGACCTATCGTCACCAAACTTTGTCAAGAATTGCTCTTGGAAAATGTCTGAACCAGTAATGGACCCTAATGGTAATGAAAAATACTAGGATCCTACTGCTGCTTGTAAAGTATAAGGAAAAAGTCTAACCACAACGTCTTAATTTGTAACTTCATTTAAATTCATTGATAACATAAATTTGTTTATGTGTTCTTCTGCTAGCATGCCTGCTTCAGGATTAAACTTGGGCAGCCATTTTTCAGGATGGGCTGGTAATTGACTCAAGGGCGCAGACATTGAGACTGCTCCTAGATTATTCCATGGGTTTTGAGCCATCGTTGAACTACTAACAGAGGAAAGCGCAGATGAAGTTCCTTGTGGTAGGGATGAGGATGTTAAAGTTCCAGTACTCTGATGGACAACAACATGAAGTGGAGAGGTGCATGGTTGACTTTGCAATGGAGAAGTTGGAATGGATGCTGATGATGAAAGAGTCTCATTATCAGACCCTTGAGGTGACTTCCTTGCTATTTCCCTTTTAGGTAGGGGTAATTCAGTTGGTTCAATACCAAACTTTTCACTCTAATCTGGTAAGAGGATGACAAGGATTGTATTGCGAAGTCACACTACCTTGAGATAATTCAGACTTTTGCGGTGATATGGAAAATCCTTGAAGTTTACGAATCAAAGGCTCAACTTCAGGAGGTTTGATAGTAGATCTATATGAAATGTTTGGGTTTGTGGCAGTGGTTGTTGTTTTCTCAACATTTCATTTAAGATTTAAAGACTCAGAATACGATGGAGAAGTCGGGGGAGATGTTGAAGGCGATTTACTCTCAGAATGGTATATAGATTTAGATTTACTAGCCATTCACAGTTCGGGCGCTCCTTCTAGCGCCAAATATGTTGAAGCCCCGAAAATTGAGTCTAGAACAAGGGGGATACCCACCCGGTCTGGACCTTGAAAGCAACTCCTTTTCCATTTGGGATGGTGGGTCCGGCTGGGGATAATGGGACCAGTTTCCCAATTTGTTTGTGATAATAAGAGTTGATGTTTTCCTTTCTAAAGATTTCTAACTAGAATGATTTTAATCTAAATTTAATCTAAAACATGCAATTTTATTCTAATGAATGGAAACATCTAATTCTAAAACTATCCCGGAATTAATTCTTCACTTATGCGATCTAAAATAGTTTCTAACAGCAATTGGTAATAAATATCATTCAATTGCTAGAAGAAAAGAATTCATCAAAAGTGAATTGTTTCGTATAAGAAATTAGTCGAAACAATTGTGAGAAACATATCACATAATAAGATTCATATATTAAGTGTAAATAGAATAGTCACCACCATACAAAAGTGCCAAATAATAACTTAAGTATTCAAGCTTTCATATATAAACAACTGAACATAAAATATTACTTTGACACATAAGCAGAAATCATTAAGAGATAAAAGTACCATCGATAACAAGTCCTACTCATGAGCTTCAGCAATATAGATTTATATTCTCATAATTCAATATCTACTAAGAGTATAGAAATGTATTTCAGTAGCAGACATTAAACACAGATATCAATAAATACCATTCCATTCATTCATCAAAACCTCCTCAGAGGGTGCAGAAGTGCATGTTCTGAAGAAATGTTTTTGACAAATTTCTGGACCCCTCTCTAAATGCATGAGAGGGGTTAAAATACTACTAACTAAAGACTAAAAATAGTTTATTACAAAAATATAGGAGGAGCTTTAAATGACCGTCCTCATTTAAGGCAAAAAGAAATAAAAAATAAAACTAAAACTATATCTGAAAATTAACTATGCATCTGTTCTCTGAAATCGCAAGCATTCAACATCGGCTTCAAGAGCGTCGGTTGGCCGACCTTTGATTTTAGTTGTCCTGCAAAAACATAATCGGCAAGTGCTGGCGCTATCTTTTTGGCAAAATTTGTAAGGCATTTCAGAGTCATGCATTGACTGTGTGGTTTAACCAAGTATTGGCAGTAAGTGTCCCAATTCAATTCTCCAGCTTGTCTGTATTTGCTGTGCCTTTAGGAGAAATCCCAAAGCGGTTTTTGATATGAGGTTCTCTCTATGCAGATTTTTATTGACATAGTCAATGACATTGCTCGCCGCTGTCACTGCTTCTTCCACTGCCTGTTCTGCCTTTTTAATCTGTGCATCCCACTTATTGAACAACATTTCTTTGTGGGATTCATTGATTTTGAGCAAGCTTGCTTTCTTCCCTTCCTCCGATTCTTGCCAAACCAAATAATCAGAAATTTTCTTATCAACTAAATCATAATTGAGTCACAAATCCACAACTTGACTTGTAATTTTATCGCTCATCTCGTAATGGGAGCTCCATTGCGATATTCTTTGGCAGAGTGGCTCTTGCTGTTGCAAGAATTGGTCATTCAAGGCAAGGGCTTCTAAGATAAATTCTGTGACTTTGGGGTCATCTTTATGCATTTCTAACATGGCCTGTAATTGATGTTATTTTTTGGACAAACTGCTTTAATACCCCAGCTGCATCTGTTGAAAGTCCTGTTGTAATTTTTCTAATTTTTCTTCCGTTTCTCGGTTAGCACTGGCTTGTTGTAACTGTTGTTGCAAAAATAGGATTTTTTCCTCCTTATCCTTAAGTAATAGCTGTACTTCAGATGCTTTATCAATAGTAGCAGAAGCATAGGCTCCTGCGATTTGGGATAACTTATTCAAATTTTCTTTAGGATCAGTGGTAGGGTCTCGCCAAAGGACATCTAGCTGCTCTGCCTCAGGTGAGAGCACGTTGTCTAATTTTCATTTCTTTCTTTGTCTTCTTACCACTGCTTTGTGCTACGAACTATAAAATACATCTAGAGGAGCAATCTCCTCTATCGTCAGCATGATTTCAGATGATGGGGTTATGGCAATATGCTTCATTTATGGAGCATTGATGATTGTTTCAATGACCATTTATGTCATTGTCTTTGCTGTATTCTCAGGTGTCTTCATGTTTTTCTCCTCGTTATTGATCAATTCATTAAATGTTTCCCACTATTTCTCCAGCTCAATTCTCACTGGATTTGGTGGCTGAATGAGGGGAGTGGGAACCTTTATCTGTGGTGTCGAAAAAACTTGTTGTTCTGGGTGCTCTTTAGATTGGGCAGTATCCCTGATTGGCCCTTCATTTTTATTATGGTCACTCTCGGACCGTTTAGACTATTCTGGTGATTCTTTTCTAGACTTAGACTTGGACTTATCTATCCCTGAGCTTCCACTTATACTGATGCTAGGAGTGGGCTCCCTTACTGGTTCTAAGCGCAACTTGTCTAAGGGGATGTTTGCTAATCTCTGCTCTTTGTAGAGTTTGAATTATTGGAATTCTGCTGGGCCAAGTTGAATTTGGGCCATGTGCAAAATGTCTTTAAATGTACTCTTCTACTGGAAGATGTCATCAAAGAGATCATCTTCTTTAGTGAATACCTTTATTTTGACAGTCGTAGTAGACATTTTTATGACATCAAAGGGATCGAATTTTCTCCCTGGAAATTTAAATAGTCGTAGACTTAGGATGTTGTCTACTTCTTTGAAAGCATGACCTAAATCAAACAACGAAAAGGCCCCACAGGCCATAGGGAATTGCGGCCAGACGACCTTTTTCTTGTCTTTCAATTCTTTGCTCATTCCTCTAACCCCACAGGTTTGGTAGGTTATTTCTCATGCCAATAACCTATCAGGAACATATAAAGGAAGCACATGAGGGGAAGAAATTCTTCCAAATACTATGATGTAAGTGAAAAACTCTTCTCTGAACCATCTTCCGACAAGGAGAATACCAACTTCAGCTTTGGGAGAAAATCTTGGGGTGTCTTTATTATACAACATTCTGTGAAGGGGTAACATAACTCCATGACAAATTCTATAAAAATATGGGGTAAAATTGGAATCCCACAATTCCTTATGGTAGACCTGAATGGGCAAGGGATTCTGTATAGTCCACTTCCAACCCATTAAAGGAAATCTAGAAACAGAACAGATTGCATCCATAACATAAGCAACTAAAAGGAAAGGAGGATAAATCCTCTGAGAGGGAGTTCTATTAGACCGGTAATTCCAAATAGTCGAGGCTAAATTATCATATAATATCTGGGCCCAATCCATAATGGTAGCGTTAATGGTTGCATCTAATAGGGGTAGCCACTCGGATGAAAACTTGTTGATATCAAGCCCTCCAAATAGCCTACATAGCATAGCAGCAATAGAACAATACAAGGAGGAGAGGGAACCAATACTGTACATACCATGTTTGTCTTTTTCCAATGGCTCTTCCTTTCTCGACTAGTTTTTGGTGCACTCCACCAAATCTTTGTTTTCCTTGGCAAATTTATCCACGAACTGCTTGTTGTAGCTTGCTTGTGGCTCTGGTAAATGATACATAAGTCTCAAATCATGTGGGGTAAATGACCCAATAAGCTCCTGGCTCCGAGACTTGAATTTCCTGTCCGTTATATCAGCATTGTCAAATGCTGACTTGACCATGTTGGTATAGGGAAGTATCTTAGGCCTTGCTGCTATGCGATGTAGGAATGAGCATGAAAGTTCAGTAAGTGATGCTTCAGATGACCCGCATGCATCTGCTGTAACTGTAACTTCCATAACTCTAGGGTTTTCTTCTTCCAGCAGACTGTACATGCCTTCCCAAGTGGATATGTCGGCTTCTCTGGTACAGGTGGTGTCTGTGAATAAGGGCGTCATCTCTGTTTTCTTAGCAACTGGAGCTTTTCTCTTTTCCCCATTACGTTCTGTACACTGCTCTGTATATTATTCTGCTTGCCGCTCCTGCAAGTTTACAAGTAAGTAAAGAATAATGGTAAGTGATAAAGTGATGGGAAAGCTCTTAATTTCAAAATCATATCAAATATATCACCCTACATGAATCAACCTTTCGATCATATCTAAATCATTTCTCATAAATGACCATCAATAAACCACTAAGTTGACATTAATGCCCATAACTCGATATTGGATTACAAAAAATATTTCATTGAACAATGAGCCTTATGGATCTGCGATAAAGTGATTTTGTGATTTGCTTCGCAATATCGCAGATCGCCATATCGCTAATCCTTTTCGTTAATAATCATTTATTTCATTATGTCATTGCGAGATGAGATTTGCGATGTGCTTTATTGCATGTTGCGGGATCAAGATGTTTTATCTTAGATGGTGCTTGCGACATATGAAATCTGTGATGTGCGATGAGTCTGTAAGGCCCGTGATCTTGCATCATTACGTTTTCGCAATTTCAAAAGTTTGTTTATATGATATCCTCCATTACCCTTTTGCAATGCGATGTTTATTGTTAGGATAATGATTTTATTTGAAACTTATCATAATACTTAAGATTTTGGGTTTTGCGGATGTTTTTCCTAAGTTTATGATAGTGTGTTTTATTCGAAGGGAATTATAAGTGCTAGTTTTTTTATTTTTCTAGAAGGGTCGCCATTTATTTAGTTTTATTACTAATACTAAATAAAAAGGGGTGTTGTTGATGGCCACAACAGGATCATTTCCTTAAGTAAACATGTTCTATTTGCATAAAGGTATTTTTAACCATAGATTGCAAAAATACAAAACATACTTTGTAGGAAAGTAAACTTATTTTCAGGAAAGGAAACACACATGCAGAAAAGTAAACAGCTGGTGACTTGATTAAACTATTTGTTCAATATTTAATTCTATAATGGAAGCACACATGTTGCAATCAATTGTTTAAATGTTGGGAACTATTAAACTAGAATTATAGTAAGGAATCTTCAAACCAATGACTATAGAATTGCAATGAAAATAATAAATCAATAGCCAATATCAAATGAATTATGATAAATAAATAAAAATTAACCTACACTAAAATATATGCAATATCTAACTAAGGAGGGGGGCTTACCTCCTTAGATGAGGCACTCATTAAATGCTCAACATAAAGTTTAATCAATTAACACATCATACATACATATATAATTGAATAGTAATCAACAATCTTATATTAATAGAAACTTAGCACATTTCAAGTACAATTCTCTAATTCTTATCCTCTTCACCCTCTTTTGTTTGAATGGATCAGGGCATTTATACATGATTCAATTTTTAATTTTAACATGGAGGCTAAGGACAACTATGAGAATATTCAATTTTTAGGATATCTCTCCTAGTTATAAAATTATTGGAAAAGCACAGAACATAAAATGGTTGTTTAGTCATTGGCTACCTCGACTGGTATAAGATTGATAAAAATAATTGTGGTCAAATATCCCATGTTGAATGGTGCTAACCACTCTTTTGTTGTTTCCTATGTTGGGAGGTGGAAAATTGTTCATTCTCTCACCAATTAACTAATGATGACAACTATGCAATGGTGGTTGATCAATCTTGCTTCTCTCATGTTGTCATAATTATCATTAGAAGATGGTGCAAAAATGTGTTGCAACAACATGGAGGAAGTGTTGCAACAACTATCATAAAAATAAATGCATTAGAGGTGTTGCAATAATGTCGAGGAATCGTTGCAATAACTATCATTAGCATAAAGTGCACTAGAGGTGTTGCAACAATGCAGAGGAAGTATTGCAGCAATTGAACTGCTTCATGTAGCCTTTGCTGATGCCTCCATAGATACCTGCACGAGCTTTCCTAGATAATTTCTCATGATTTCCCATTAGTTAGCACAAAAAAGGTTGATTCTTTCCTCAACACACTAGTATGATAATTAAAAATGACATAATTGAAGGGATGCTGTACCTTGGGAAAATGCATCATTGTAAGCAAATGGATTGTAGTATGATATGCGCATGGGAAAAGAATAATCAAAAGGTGGTGAATGGGTGTAGAAAAAATTTCATTTCATATGCCCATCACATCACCCCATCCAAAATTGTTGCATGTCCTCATGCAACCAAATAATCAATCTAATTTGGAGTGAGAGTGACTCCCATGGAGATTTATGATACTCTATTCAATATCTCTTGCATTATAAGTAAAGAAATAACCCTTCTTATTTCAATTTATCTCTAGCAAGCAACCTTGCTTTCCTTGGTCATATTGTAGTCACTTTGGTATTTCAGCACAGACAATCAAATCATAATTTAATGGAATTTTAAGCCTACCCATACATTTCCACAACTTTCCATGCACTTTATGTATATGTGTACTCTTTCCAAGGCCACTGCAAGCTTGTGAGGATTAAATGCGTCTCTCCTCCCCATAGCTCCTGTGGCTTGTTCCAATCTCTTAGCACATCCTTTTGCACCTAATTTGGCTAGCAATTTTATTTGTATCCTGTAATGGTCAATAGAATCTTGTTTAGCATGAGCCAAGAATTTTGCATGTGGATGAGAGTCAACCTAGTTGTGGTGTGTGATAAGGATAAATTTTGGTTTATAGAATTCCCCTATTACCCACAAGTTACAACTATAATTGTTTTTTCTACTCGGTGATAAAGTATCCAATCAACATGATTATTCAAGTATGATGCAAAGGTCCTTAATAAAACATCCCCCATGAAGTAATTGGGGTTCCATTCAAGATCTTGATGAAGTAAGATGTCATGTTGATATAATTCACACAAAAAAATTCTTTCTTCATTAACGCTTTCATAGTAAACCTCTAGGAAAGTATTTGACGAAGTTATTTCATATTGCTTACCTACCATAAATGCTTTTCGTTGAAACATAAAATATATCTCATATAAATACATACTATACACAAGGGATGGATCTCTACAACTGAATATGGATTCCATCATTAGGCCAAGAAGTTTCTTCTTTGTTTTCAATTTCTTCACCTAGCTTTGTAATTAAGAGGATTTTTCTTCCTTTGATTTTATTTCCTTGGTCCCATCTAACTTGTGGATCTCTAGGTGCTATTCCCATTTTTGTCTAAGGCTCTTGATAGTTTGGTGATATTCCCTTATTGGCACCATCCCTTATTCATATACTTCCATCATCATTTCCCATTTGTTTTCTTAAGCCTTTTTCCACATGTCTTTCATATCTATTTGAGAAGCCTTTTCTTGTCTTAGGTTTTCCTCTTCTTGAGTGGTTACATATTGTAGCTCGAGCTTGTCCTCATCCTTTTAAATGGCATTCTCTTGGATAGAGATATGTATTTTATCTACTTTAGAAATAGGCTCATCAGGTTCCTCTTTGTTCGTTGTGTCACCAAATAATCTCACTACCTACGCAAGGCAGTCAAACCATTTAAAGGATTGGTTAGCCATCAATCTAGCTTCCAAGCTTTCAACTTGATGAGGTAGGTCCTTATAGTTTTTATCAAACATTTTATTCATTATATAATAGAAGAATACAATGGTTTAAGGAAAAGCGTACCTGTAAATTTCTATTTCTTCCTGAACCTATGGATTTTCTATTGAATTTTCATAGTAGTACTAGGCTTCTGAGTTGTCGCGATTTTCCCCTATTTTCTTATTTATTTCTTTGGTTTTACAACTTTATTACCCTTTTTCTAATTCTCTTGGTGATCCAAATTTAAATAGGAACACAAGAAATTACAGATATAATCATAAATACAGAGATGCAACAGAATAATACTTCATTTCATTAATGTAAAATATTGAAAGTGTTGGGTTGTGTTATATTCTTTCCAACAAACTAGCCCACGTAGTTTACGGGGGGGTTAGAAAGGGGGGCGGAGCCCCCTTCGTTGCGCTGATTGTGTAGCGGGGGGTCATAGGGGGTAGCCCTTGTCTAGGGCATTTGGAGGGGGGCGGGTAGCCCCCCTCTATAGGGTACGGGGCAACGCCTCAGGATTTTTTTTTTGGACCTTATATTAGGCTTGGCGGACCTACCTATGGCTTTGTGCATGGTTTTGGATGCGATGGTTTTCGTTCCATGGTTTTGGACACGATGGTTTTCAGTCCTTAGTATTGGATGCTTTGGCATGTATAAATATGTATTGTAACATTGAAAGGAAAATAATGAAAAATAAAGCTAGTAGTCCCAATTTTGGGATCCAGGGGAAATCTCTGTGTATATGTGTTTTATATGTTATGTTCTCACATTATTTATTCTCTGTGTTTTAGAATTTGTATGTAGGTAATTTCTGTACGGGGTTAAAACCTACATTTGGTATCAAAGCTATTTGGGCTTCAAGGGGATGCCTTTGTTGCTGGGGGGTTTCGCTCGGGCCTGTCGTAGACCCTATTCAGTGGGAGATCTGTGAGATCGATTCTGGTGGTGAAAGAAGATGGAGACATCAGGAAATTTAATGGTCAGAGTTTTGAGTTGTGGAAACTCAAGATGGAGGATCTATTGGTGGATAAAGATCAATATATCGCGGTAGATCGGGGTACTAAACCAATGGGAGTGTCCGATGAAGAATGGAAGAAGTTGGATCAGAAGGAAAAGAGCACAATACGATTGTGTATCTCAGATTTAGTATTGTTGAATGTATCAGGGGAAGCTACGATGAAGGCTTTGTGGGACAAGTTAGGGACTTTGTACCAATCTAAGTCTTTGGTGAATAAACTGTTACTGCAGAAAAAGTTGTATAACCTGAGGATGAAAGATGGAGACTCAGTGATAGAGCATCTGAACACATTTAATACTGTGGTAAGTCAGTTATTTTCTGTTGATATTAAAATTTCAGATGAAGATAAGTGCATCAGTCTGTTGTGTTCTCTACCAGATTTGTGGGATAGTTTAGTTATTGCAATAGGTAGCAATGCAACTGCCTTACAGTTTGATGAAATAGTCTCATCCTTGCTAACGAGGAGATGAGATGGAAAAATATGGAGAGCTAGAATGGTGATGCCTTGTCTATACAAGGACAGTCCCAGAAAAAAAAACAAAAATAAGTCGAGTGGAAGATCTAAATCTAGAGGGAGATCTAAATCTCCAGGAAAACTTGTAAAGGTGGTTTGTTGGAAATGCAGAAAGGAAGGGCACTACAAAAGGGACTGTAAATCTAAAGCTCCTGACAAAGGAAAGGGATCTGATGATGCTCCTTCTGTAGAGGCAAAAACCACCTCAGATGAAGGTGGGGATGCGTACATGGATTCTTTAAGTACACATATAGATCATGAGGCATGGTTGATTGACTCAGGTGCATCCTTTCACTTCACTCCCCATAGAGAGTGGTTTGGAGAGTATGAGAGATATGATGGTGGTGATGTCTTCTTCAAGGGATGACAAAAAGGTTAGAATCATTGGTCACGGAAAATTAAAGTTGAAGTTGCAAGGTGGAAGGGTTAGAACACTTCAGGGTGTTCTGCATATTCCTGCATTAGCCAGAAATCTGATTTCTTTAAGCAAGATGGATGATGCAGGTGTAAAAATAGTGTTCGAGAAGGATACCTGCAAGATGGTTTGGGGAGCACTGGTATTGATGCGGGGAGTTTAAATTGGAACTCTGTATAAGCTGCAAGGTAGCGCTGTTGTTGATGGGTGCAACAGTTCTGTGGTTCCTGAAAGTGGAGCAGAAAATCTAGTGGTCTTTGGAGAGAAGACCATGCCGTGGCATTAAAGGCTTGGACATATTGCAGAGAAGGGCCTTTGAATACTTCATGGTAAAGGTATGGTATAAGGTATGAGTAATAACTCTCTGGATTTTGATTTCTGTGAAAATTGTGTATATGGGAAGCATAATCGGGTGAGTTTTCCCTCTAGTGGTAAGAGGGAAAAACATATATTAGAGCTTGTGCACAGTGATGTGTTTGTATCTATGAAGGTTCCATCACTGGGTAAGTCTGTGTACTATGTATCATTTATATATGAATTCTCAAGGCATACATGGATATATTTCCTTAAGAAAAAATCTGAAGTCTTTGACAGATTTAAAGAGTTTAAGGCTCTGGTGGAGAACCAGACAGAGAAGAAGATAAAGGTGTTGAGGTCAGATAACAGTGGAGAGTTTTGTAGCAAGGAATTTGAAGAATTCTGTAAGAAGTGTGGTATAGCACGACAGAAGACTACTCCATACACACCTAAGCAAAATGGAATTTCAAAAAGAATGAACAAGACGTTGATGGAAAGGGAAAGAAGCATGCTCAGTGGTGTCAAGTTAGGACAAGAATTCTGGGCAGAGGTAGTGGAGACAACATGTTACCTGGTCAATAGATCAGCTTCATCAACGTTGGAGGATAAGAGTCCACAAGAGGTATGGATTAGTAAGAAACCCTCTCTTCCACATCTGAGGGTATTTGGATGTGATGCATATGTACATGTTCGAAAGGAGAAGAGAACCAAGTTGGATAGTAAATCTGAAAAGTGCATCTGTATTTGGTATAAGGATGGTTTAAAGGGTTATAAGCTTTCTAACCCAGTAACAAGAAATGTTGTGTACAACCGAGATGTGGTGTTTAGAGAGGTGAAAGATGTTATTAAACATGAACTCCAACCAAAGGAACCTGAGAAGATAGAGTTTGATCTTAAGGAGGAAGAATCATACTCTACAATAGAGGAGGAATCAGAAGATGAAGAGCCACAAAATCCGGGTGTGAGAAGATCAGTTCGAGAAAGAAGGTAGCTGAAAAGTTATAGTCCATCTGCTTTCTGTTCAAATTTTGCTTTATCTTTTACTAATGATGATCCCAGAACTATGAAGGAAGTAGTAGATTCAGAGGATGGCAAACTCTGGAAAGAGGCCATGGTTGATGAAATGGCATTTTTGCACAAAAATGAGGCTTGGGATTTAGTGGAGTTGCTAGCTGGAAGGAAACCTATTGGCAACAAATGGGTGTTCAAGAAGAAGACAAATGAATAAGGAAAGGTGGAGAAATACAAATCTCAATTGGTAGCAAAAGGTTATTCCTAGGTGTCGAGAATTGATTTTGGTGATATTTTTTCTCCTGTTGCCAAGGTAGCTTCAATTAGATTACTTTTATATGTTGCTACTGCTTTTGATTTTGAGGTAGAATAGATGGATGTGAAGACATCATTTCTTCACGGGGATCTAGAAGAGGAGATCTACATGAAGCAACCTGAAGGCTTTGCGGTGAAGGGTAAGAAAGAACTGGTATGCAAGTTAAAGAAGTCTTTGTATGGGTTAAAATAGTCATCAAGGATGTGGTATCAAAAATTTGATACATTTATACGAGGACTTGGCTTCACAAGAAGCAAAGCAGATCATTGTGTGTATTTTAAATTAATTGGTGACCGTGTTATTTATTTGGTCTTGTATATGGATGATATGTTGCTGGTTGGAAATGACAAAGAAATTATCTAAGATTTGAAGACCCATTGTCCTCCAAATTCGACATGAAAGATCATGGTGCTGCAAGCTATATTTTGGGCATGGAAATTAAAAGAGATTGGGCAAAGAGGAAGCTCTGGTTAAACTAGAGGAAGTATGTTGAGACAATATTGCAGAGGTTTAATATGAAGGATAGTAAACCGATGAAGGTTCCTATTCCTTGTAGGTGTAAATTTATCTGCTGAACAATGTCCCATGGCACAAGAAGAGGAAGAGGACATGTCCCGTGTTCCATATGCAAGTGCAGTCGGTAGCATGATGTATGTGATGGTATGTACTAGACCAGATATTGCACATGCAATGGGAGTATTGAGTAGGTTTATGTCAAAACCAGGAAAGGAGCATTGAATAGTAGTGAAGCAAGTTTTCAGGTATTTGCGTGGCACTAGTGATTATGGTTTATGCTACCAA
>APFE031396642.1:1007-44107 GCA_000404065.3 Pinus taeda | reverse complement strand
TGGTCACAGGGGGGGCGACAACCCCCCTTGTCTAAGGGGGTTTGAGGAGGGCAGGTAGCCCCCCTCTACGAGGTGCGGGGCAATGGCCTAAGAATTTTTTTTTGGATCCTATATTAGTTTGGGTGGACCTACCTATGGTTTTGTGCATGGTTTTCGTAGATGGTTTTGGACACGATGGTTTTTGGTCCATGGTATTGAATGCTTTGGCATGTATAAATATGTATTGTAACATTGGAAGTAAAATAATGAAAGGTCAAGCTGGTAGTCCCAATTTTAGGATCCAGGGGAAAATCTTTGTGTATATGTGTTTTATGTGTTATGCTCTCGCATTGTTTATTTTCTGTGTCTTAGAATTTGTATGCAGGTAATTTCTGTACGGGGTTAAAACCTACAGAAATATGCCTATAATAAAAAATGGAAATAAACTAGCTCAGGTGATGGTAGCTTATCTCTGAGGAGAGATGTGGCGGCTACATGCCTCTAAACTACTTTACAATGAGGCTCAAGGGCATTTTCATTATTGAACAATAAGAGAAAACCCTAAACAACTAAAACCCTAACTCGAGGAGATGTAACACCAAGAGTTTATGGGCCCTGTTGGGGTTAGTTGGACAACCAACTTCCCGGGGTTGTGACTTGGTCATATTATCTCCATTTGATCGTACATCATATCCCATTGGAAAAATGTCATTTAGGGCCTCAAAACAGTTCCGGAAGTTTAGGACCTGAAAATCTACTAAAAATAGTAAACTGTGCTACAATTAAGGAAACTGAAAAACTGAAAGAAACAATGGTGGGGGTGCAAGTGGAATTGGTGTGTGGCTACCAATATCCACCTGGATCACTTGGAAATTATTTCCACTACTATTCCTTGTGTTGTAGCAACTTCGTTCTCCACATCCACCCTTGATGGTTCTTGTGTTGCACTAAGGTCCCTTTGCACGTCCACCCCTACTGGTTCTTTTCTTGCAACAAAGACCTTTTCCACGTCCAACCCTACTGGTTCTTTTGTTCAAACAAGGTCCTTCTTTGAGTATCTTGTCTACTTCTTCATAGGTATGGCCATGTAGTAGGGCCTTTTGGTTCCTTTTTTTTTCAAGTGCCTCATTCTTTTGCTCGAGGGTTGGGTCCCTGTGATTTCAAGGTCACTGTCATGATCCCCTTCTTATGGTGGACTTGCCTCTTCATTAGGAAATTGTTACTCTATCGCAAATTTTTCTTTTTCCATAGGTTCTTTTGGCTCTAGTAACCCCACAAGTTTGTCTTATATGTAGGCCCACGTGATGGAGCACATGCACAATTAGGAGATTAATAAGGAAGTGGTGTGAGTTAGTCCTTGGGTTAGCTATCCTTCTAAACATTGGTGACCATTTGTTGTAAGGTTTTCAATAGAAAATCTGACACATTAACTAACCTATGACACTATAAGTGGTTAAGAAACTTCAGATGATGCCATAAAACAATGTTGTGGCATCCTTCACAAGTGAAGTACCTTTGAATGGAAAATTACACACCATCCCATGGTTTGGGTAAATATTTCCTCTTGAAGCCATGTCCTTTATTCCCCAACACCTCATTCGCTTCCAAGAATTCTCCCCTTACTTTTTCTCGTGGTGTTTTGTGGGAATACCATTGTTCTCCCACCGAGGGTAGTCCCAACATAATTGCTATCATTTCTTCATTGACTATAACCATAATCCCTTGTATTGTTGTTTTGTCACCTTGTAAATTCAGGGAAAATTCAAGGGTGTCATTGCATCAAGCCCTTGCATATCTTAGGATATAGGATCCATCATGTTGCCTCAAATATGGCTATGGTGATAAGCTTGTAGCAAGAGGGTCTCAAAAGGATCTCAACATATTAAGTAACCATCCATGGCACTATTTGGAAATAGAGAAACTTATTGGTTGCAATGGGGATGAAACAATCCACTTGGAGATACTAAGATTACAACTTCCAATGTGGTCATTATAGTAGTATAATTATTAGTTATGGTGAAAAGATTCATCATGTTGTGATAGGATGTGGTGGCAGGGAAGTGGTACAAAAATAATGACAAACATTTATGTCTTTAATGCCTGAGAATGTTTACGACGAAAGTATAATTATGCCAACCTTCAATATCATACAACATGTAAGGAAAGTTCATACCTTTTAATGCTTATTATTATGTGAGTTGAGAATTCTCTCAAGGTTGGAAATGGAATGCATGTCACTTCTTGTTGACACGCCTCACTTCCATGTCTCACTTCCTTTCCCCGAGGGTACAATTTCAATAGAAATAGGGGCGTGCTGTCATCAAGGTCCAATACAGGTGTTGCAACAACAACATTTGGCATTGTATTTCCCTAATGGAAGGTGCTGAAACAATTGTTGTTGGGTTGGCCCAACAGAAGGTGTTAATACAACAACAAATAACATTGTATTGACTTGGAAGAAGGCGTTGCAGAAGTAGAAACTGGAGTTTTATTAGCCTGGTGGAAGGTGTTACAACAATGATCATTAGATCGGCCTAGCAGAAGGTGTTGCAACAACATCAACCAACATTGTATAAAAATGGTGGAAGGTGTAGCAACAATGATCTTTGGATTGATCTAGTAAAAGGTGTTGCAGCAAAAAGTGCTACAACAATAGGATTGTACCCTCCCTCATATCACAATAAAACATTGAGTGCATAGGTCCATTTTATTATCACAACAATAAAAGGTGTTGCGGGGATAGAAATGGCCTGTAATGTTCATGAGCAGGTGGAACATACCATAACCATCACAAAATCATGAAGTGATCTTCTGCTCATGAGCCATGGATTCATGAGAAGTATGTAGGTTTTAATCCCGTACAAAAATTACCTGCATACGAATTCTAAAGCACAGAAAAATAAACAATGCGAGAGCATAACACATAAAACACATATACACAGAGATTTTCCCATTGGATCCCAAAACCGGGACTACCAGCTTGATTTTTCGTTATGTTCCTTTCAATGTTTCAATACATATTTATACATGCCGAAGCATCCAATACCATGGACCGAAAACCATCGCGTCCAAAAAACTTGTGTGAAAATCATGCACAAAACCATAGGTGGGTCCAACCTAACATAGGGTCCAAAACCAAAATTTTCTGGGGCACTACCCCGGACCCCATAAAGTGGGGTTACGGGTGCCTTTCAAACCCCTTGTTAACTACGTGGAAATAATATAACACAACCCAACCAAGTAGGATCTTTAAATAACCAATGAAAAATAATGAAGTGTCCTCCTACTCATGAACCATTTGTTTTTTCATTTTTTTAAACATATCATGTGCTCGCAAAGCTAGTTTTTCACATGATATGCATCTAATTGTGCCCACGACGTTTTCACAAGCTGAATTTTATTATATATTTTTAGTTATTTCGAACAAGAGTCAGAAATAAATTATATTGAGGGGATTCTTCCAACCTTGCGAACACTATTCAAATCATTATATGGCTAACCTTCACTGATGTTCCCTAAAAGGGCTTCCTTAGATAGTGACTTACAATATAGTTGAAGCCTATTTCTATTTTCCATGAGTGAAGTATAATATTCCTTAATTTTATGCAACTTGATGGAATCATTATCATATATAGTGTTAATATCACATGGCCCAAGCCATTGGGTGCAAAATTTTCACTTGAAGACCTTGAACCTTTGAATCAAATAGCAAGGTCTAATCCATAACTTTGAATATGTTCTTCTTTATGAAGTTGTTATGTCACCAAGCTCTTTGTCACTGAATGACAACTGCTTGGTGTAGAGCATCTTGAAAAAGTTCATCTAACTCACTTCTATGAAGAAGTTTTTAATATTGTGCCTCAGATAAGTCCATGCCAAATTGTATTGTAGTTCTTAGGGTCTACACTTTTATATCTATTGGTAAGAGGACTGTCTTTCCATACACTTCTTCATATGGAGTACAACCATTATTATTTTTCCGTGCATTATGGTAGGCCCATAATGCCTCAAGGAGTTTATATGCATAGTCTTTAAGGTGTAGCTAAACAATATTTATTAATATGGCCTCACAAATCTTATTTGTCCCTTCCAATTGTCCATTGGCTTATGAATAATATGGCATTTTCACCTTGTGTTAGATTTTATAGGATTCCATGATGTCCTAGATGAGTTTTCATGTGAACTATGCTCCTCCATGGTGACGATTTCCCTAGGCACCCCGTATCTGACAAAGATTTCACTATGGAGGAAATTTTCCACTACTTGTTCTATTGTGGTTGGGACGCTTTTGCTTCCATCCATTTAGTGATGTAAATGGGGAAAACCAAGATGTAGAAAATCTATCAACATGGAGGGTTGATGGGTCTAAAGAAATCAAGTTCCTATTTCTCAAAGGGATAAACCATTATCTAAGTCTGTAATGACATACCATCTAATTGAACTATTCATCCGATGCATTAGAAGCTATCATATATTTTCACATATTGTTTGGCACCTCAAAGGATTGTGGGCCAATAGTACCCTTAACAAAGTACTTTGTAACCGATCATCTTATCTACAAAGTGGCCTCAACAAGGGACATCATGAAAAAGTTCCAATATATCATGGATTTCATCCTCTCTTACACTGTTAGATGATAATATTTTACCCTATGTAGAAGAGGCATCCCTCAATCCACAAATACCTATACCTTTTCTTAACAACTCTTTATCGCTCCTTTGGGGATAGGTTTATTGAAGCTTCCTTGAAACGAAATGATCAACAATATACACAAACCATGGGGAGTTACTAGATATTGCAAAAGGATTTTCATAAGGAAAAGTGTCTTCAACTGGTGTTCCATTTTAATTTCTAGTGAGTATAGAGAGGAAATATACAACCACATTGTCTTTTCCTAGATGTCTACGTGAAATTCTTATAACATCAACAACCATCTAGTCACTTCACCATTAGTAATGCGTTTAATCATTAAATACTTAACGATAACATGATCAATGTGCAAAATCATAGGATACTCAATTATATAGTGTCATTCATAGCATGAAATACTGTAAGAAATTATTTTTTTGTCATATTGTAATTCAATTGTGTGGATGAGAGATTCTTATTGATAATATATATGAGATATGAATGAAAATATTATTGTTGTCCCAATATGGCTCCAATGGCGATCTCTAAAGCACTTGTAGATATATGAAAAAGAGGGATCAACTGGGCCCTCTTCACATGGGAGCCTTGGACAAATTTGATACTAAATACTTGAAGGCACATTGGTAACTATCTATCCATACAAAATCAACATTTTTAGGAAGAAAATAAAACAAAGGATGGGCTATTTGAGTAAAATTTTCAATAAATTATCGATAATAAATCACATGCCTGAGGAAGCTACATACCTCTTTTTGTGTCTGTGCACTTAGTAAGTTTTTTATTACCTGTATCTTTGCTAGGTCCACTTTGATGGATTTATAATAAATACGATGTCTCGACACAATTCCTATAGTCAAAAACATTAAACATTTTTCATTTTTGAGGTCTAGATGACGTTCCTTACATCTTTTTTATCACCTTTTCTAGATTAGCCAAAGCCAATTCAAGCGTATCACGTTGTAAAAGCATCCATTTAAATATCTATACAATGATGAATCAAATTAGAAAATTTCTCTATCATGGCTCACTAGAAGGTTGTAGGAGAGTTTCAAATCCCAAATAGTAAAACACGATAGGAAAATGTACCCAAGGACAAGTAAATATAGTTTTCCCTGATCCTCTAGAGAAATCTGGATTTAGTTGTATCCACTGAAACCATCGAGGAAAGAGAAATATCTCGGTCATGCTAATGTGTCTAGAACCTGGTCAATGAATGGAAATAGGAAGTGATCTTTATGAGTAGATTTATTTAATTCTCTATAATCAACACAAATGATCCTCTTGCCATTCTTTTAGAGTATGAAAACAAGAGGAGAGATCCATCGGATATAAGAAATGGGGTAAATAAATTTTACTAAAATTAATTTTTGTAGTTCTTCTTTAACTATGTCCCATAGAGCAAGATTTATTTGTCACTAAGGTTTACAAATGGGTTTAGAATCTTCCTTGATCTAAATGTGATGAGTACAAAAATCATGGAAGATTCTCTTCATGTCAGTGTAGTACCAAGGAAAAGCATCACTATTATTCTGTAAGACCTTAATCAATTGTCCCTTTTGATGTTTAGTCATCCCTTACTTGATTTTCATAAATTTCCAATGCTAATTTACATGGACTCCAAAGTTGAATCACGATCTTATTTAGAAGAGGATTCATGCTCAAAGGGTGATACATTTGTTGTAGCAGGAGAGGCTTGGAATTTTGGATCCAATGTTTGGGTGAGAGTGTGTTTGGTGGATGAGGAAGACAAAGCTAGAAAATCACCTATCTCTTCATCCTCGATCTTGTCATTGAGATTAAGATATTGGTCAACCATGAGAACTTTACGAACAACTACCTCTTCATAACTTTCCTTTCCAATAGCTCAAAATGAAGTTTTTGGATCAATATTTGGATTAGTTGAAGGACATAAGGTAAGTTTATTAGTCGAGGTACCAAGGGAAATCATCATATTTCTAGACCTACAATTGGCATATACATCTATAATGGCTAACCATGGTCTTCCTCAAATCAAAGGGTATCCTCCAATGAAAATTTGGGTTATAAGACCATGAAATTAGTGGGGTATTCCTAGGGATCCATGGATATTACTACATCTTCAATAATTCCCTTAGGTTTGATAGTGGATTGATAAAGAAGTTACAACATTGCAAGCGTTTTCCTAAGGCTTGAAAGCCCACATCAATTAATGTGTTTGGGACGATTGTATGATTGATCTATACATTTACAACAAGGATTCCAGGATCTAAGTATATAGTGGTGAGTACCCACCTCCAACATAAGGTTTTCTAATTTCCCATTAACATGTATTATCTGAGGGTATTTTATTTTCTTAGGAGGTCTCCTTAAGCATAATTCTTGAACCAATTTTGACTAGATAAGGATATATATAATGACTTGGAATAGTGGTATATGGGCACAAACGTTCTTATTTCTCACAAAATTCAAATTAAGGATGAATAATAGGCTTCTCTAGGTCAAATATTTCAAGATAAAGAGGAACTTGTGGTTCCTTGTAAGTCTAATTTGGTTGTGAAATTTTTAGAGATCAAACTCGTTATTGTTCTTAATTTAGGGATTCCTCATTATAATATTCTACTTATGCTAAATAAGTCCCTTCATTTATAGTATTTATTGATTTGAGATGGATATCATGAAAATCCAAGGAAGAAATAGAATAGTTAGGGTAAGTAGCAAGCCCAACAACCTGTGCTTGTTGGATTACCTTACCATTATTGGGGTTAAGGATTTGTTGTGTTTGATGTGGATGGTTGCGTTGTTGGAGAAGGTAGAAGTGGCATCAATGGCTGCAATAATGCTTGTTGATGACCTCTAGAGGATGGATTCCTCCATCCATGCTGCCAAAGTTTGCTTTGGGGTGGCGAAGCCATCCTATGTTGGGTAGGTGGATACCAATGTACGGAAGAGTATTGTATTAAAGGGTTATATCAATACAAATCAGAATAGTGAGATTGATTAAGGATCATACCTGAAGGCTTGGGACGCCATGGATGCTTCTAAGAGATGAATTATAATTTCTTAGGTTCACCAACTCCCTAATACATGAATTTCAGTCTAGGCAAGGATGGACATTTTCATGGCATGGTGTTGGTTGCAAATCCTGAAAACCTCAATGTGATCTAATGGGCATCCCTTCAATAGGTGAATTTTTCTACACTAGGCAAAATATTGCCAAAGGCAACTCTACTTTTTCCTTCTTCTTGTTTAAGTGTAGTGTATGTAATTGAGAACATAGTGAACTAAGCATATTAGTATTAAAATATTCTAGTACAATCTCAATTTCAACTCTAATAACTCCATCGGTAACAACTTTATTGACTCTCTCCAATATATCCTTTAGTCCTTTCCCTATCCTTGATGTTCCTCTCGAATATCTTCGACATATTTCAATAATGAAATAAAAAGGTTTTTGGGGCACATCACCTCCACCCATTAGGTTTAAAATATTGATATAGTCATCATGAATCCCAAACAACAACAAGAATATAATGTGTCTTGAGCCAAATCTCCTTGTATTTCCTATTGCAGGTTAGAATTGATGATTTTGACATAGTCTTCCAAGCTTTCATCTTCATTCCGAGTCATCCTAAGGACCTCTTCCGTCCAATCCTTGTCTTTGTGGTAATATTGATTTTTTTTTTGTAGGAAATTTTTCTCCATCAATGCCCAAGTGTCTATAATATCTCTACTAAGACCCATGAACTAGTGTAATGCAACACTTTTAAGTGTAGCAAGAAAAAAGTTAAGATTTTGGGAATTATAAACATAATCGTAGCTTCTGCATAGAAAGTTGAACTCAAATAGGAAGGTGTTTGGATATTATTTAGAAAACCATGGAAGTTGGGTAGGTCTAAATGTAGGATATTCTTCATCTTAGTTACTTCTTTTGATTCCCCAATAGGGAATTCAAAGGTAGATGCATCCTCCTTAACAAGGTTTTCATGTGCCATTTCCTCATGAAAATTATCCTCTTCCACTGAAGGTAATTCAAGAGGGACAAGGAAGACTATTTCTTCATAATGTAACTACTCTTCTATCTTGTCTTCAGGGAACATGATATTTGTTTGTACAAAAGATGAGGCTTGCAAGGAATCAGGTCCTTGAGCAGAAGATTTGGAATTTTTTTGGTGAGAGAGCTAAGTATGGGAGTCAAGGGACTAGGCTAGGTATGCCCCCTTTCCTCTTGTGATTATCTCGCACTATTATTTTTGTGGTGATTTTTGATAAAGCTAACAAATCAACCTTGTTCATCTTTAATTATATTCATAAGAATTTAAAGAAACATCGTTTTGAAACAAACCAACTCGAAGAAAAATTCAAGTGAAACACATCAGACCAAATTCCTAAAAATAAAACACTAGTTGAAATAAACCAAGCAACAAAACAATATTGTATTATTGGTAGGTCCCTACCAATGGCACCAAAAATGATGGGTTTTTTAATTACCCTTTAATTTCTTAGTAGACAAATGAGAAATTGTACATTTAATTATCAATCTGGTGTTCATTTGGAACTTGCGAATTGTTGTGCACCATATATGCTTATACAATCTGTTGAGTGCTAATGAATTCCACTACTAGTTAAATGATTACAAACTTGAGTGTTAGCAATATTTATCAAGCCATCAAGTAAAACAAAGCCCTCAATTGTAGGAATTGAAAGATTCACACAATTACTGGAATTAAAATGCTAACTATTGCTGTTGAATTTAAACACACTTGCAAAAAGTAGTGAGTTACTTGTGACGACCTCCTTTTCTCAACCAACTTCAGGAATCATTGCCTAAAGTAAACATGTTCTATTTGCAAAAAAGGAGTTTTAATATAGAGTGTAGAAAGGCAAAGCACACTTAGTAGGAATGTAAACACACTTTCAGAAAAGGAAACACAATTGTAGAAAAGTAAATAACTTGTGACTTGTTCAATTTATTTATTCAATCCTTAATCTTGTAATGGAAGCACACCTACTGCAATCAATTCGTTAAATGTTGAATTTATAGGAATCGTTAAATTGGAATTACAATAAGGAAACTTCAAACCAATGAATTATATAATTGCAAGATCTGTGAAACAAAATAAATCAATAACCAATCTATGATTAATAATAATAAAAAATAAAAATTAACCTACTATAAAGTTCAAGTAATTCTTGAATAAAGAGGAAGTCCTACCTCCTTAGACAAGGCACTCATTAAATGTTCAACAAAAAGTTTATTCTATCAACACATCACACATACAAACATAATCAATTGGGAATTGACAATCTTATATTAATAGGAAATTAGCATAACACAAGTACAATTCTCCAATACTTGTCCTTTCCTCCCTCTTTTTCTCAAGTTGAATGGGGGTATTTATAGATGATTAAATTCTTAATTTTAACGCTAAGACCTAGGGAAACCATGACAATCTCTTATTCTCACTTCATCTCTCATTGTTATAATAATATTGGCAAAAGATATATCATAAAATGGTTGCTAAGTCATTGGCCGCCTCAACCAATAGATGATTGGTCAAAATAGTTGTTGTCAAATCTCCCATGTTGAATGTTGCTAACCAATATTTTGTCATTTCATCTATTAGGCGGTGGCAAGCTGTTGATTTTCATTCTAGTTAACAAACAATGACAACTATGTAGTGGTGGTTGACCAGTGTTGCTACTCTTGCATTGTCATAACTATCATTAGAAATGGTGCATATAGGTGTTGCAACAATGTGGAGGAAGTGTTGTAGTAACTATCATCAACAAGAAACACACCAAAGGTGTTGCAACAACATAGAGGAAGTGTTGCAACAACTATCATCAATAGGCAATGCACTAGAAGTTTTGCAATGATGCAGGGGAAGTGTTGCAACAACTAAATTTCTTAAGGTACTCGTATTAGCCTATTTGGAGCATTTCTCATGATTTCCTATTAGTTAGCACACACAAAATTTATTCTTTCCTTAACACACTAGTATGAGCATAAAAATTGACATAATCAAACAAGAAATATACATTGGGAAAACATGCATCATTGCAAGCAAAATGCATTGTAGGATGATATGAAGATAGGAAAAATGATAATAAAAATGTGGTGAATGGGTGTAGAAAAGATGTCATTTTAGACGTCTGTCAGTCATAGTTAGATGAAAAACATGATTTTAATGATTGCAACAAAATGAGGTTTTCCACCTTTAAGCAAAATCAATATAGTTGTTTTAAATTTGATCCCCAAAACTAGCCCTATGCAAAGTAAAATTCCTATTCGCAAGTACAAAGAGCTTAATTGAAATTCATGCATACATAAATTTTTTCGATCTCAGTGTTTAATTTACTGTTTTAGCTCTTTTGGAATCAAGCAATGGATTTGCAACAGTTGTATTTGGCTTTGGTTCGATCACGATCATAATTACAAGAAAAAAACTTACTTTTGATGATTGGCATTGGAATTTCCACCTTTACGTAATATCACCACATGTATTCTAACTTTTATCCCAAAATCTAGCCCCATGCAAAGTACAATTCATATTTGCAAGTAGAAAAAAGTTATTGAAATTCATACATACATACAAAGTTTTGATCTTAGCGATTGAGTTTCTCTTTCATAGTCATGGCTAGAGGAGGAAAAGCCAAGTTTGATGATTGGTACAAAACGAGGAATAAACCATTTAAGAGCCAAATGAAGAATAGAAGCTTCAAGGAAAATTATGCATCTCAATTTGGATTCACTGGATTTCTTTAGATTGCATAATTTGTATTCATAAGCTTTTTTTAAATTGCATCTTTGAATATTTCCCATCTTCAAGCTTGGAATACCATCTTTTGTTGATGTATTATGTCTTATTAATGTCCTTGTTGGGTCCTAATAACATCTTATTTGTGTCCTTATAGTCTCAGGTGTATCATTAACAATTTTCATAATATTATAATTGTTGTATATGGATAACCATCCATGTTTATATATAGTTCCAAAAGAATACCATTCTCCAAATCCACTCCCACATATATTTTTGCACTAAGGGGTAGATTTTCAAAACATTGTCTTGAATATTGTGTATGGTGTGCTCACATGGGTCTAGGAAAAACACACTTGCATTAGCTTACAAAACTCAATATGATGCTTGGTTTGATTTTATGCCGTGAGGCTAAATTCTCAATTTGTCCCTAAATGGATTTATGAAGCAATTTGCAATTCACCATAAAAAATATAACCAAGGCTTAGATTAATGAAAGGTTGATTTGTTTGGAATGGTAAGCAGAGGGAGGCCTAATAAAATCGACAACTAATTTCTCAAAGGATTAAAGTGCCCTCACAGGATGCATCGGCATATGGCATTAAGTTATAGATAAAGGAACCTCCTTTCCTATGGTTACATTGCCCATAAAATGTTTTATTTGATAATATCTAGAACTAGTGTTTTTATGCAATTTTTCCACCATGGGTCAATTTTGCAAAATAATGGATTGGGTTTTTATGAGTAGCATGATCATGTGGGCCTTACCCAAACACACGTGTAGGAGCTTTTGGAACTCAACTATGCTAGTTGGTTTGGATTTTATGCCCCTAGAGATTGTTATCAACGTGTCCCTCAATGGCTTTAGGAAGCAAGTTGAAACTCACCATAAAACTATATCTCAAACTCAAATTGATGAGAGTTCAATTACATTAGACATATGACATCAGATTATAGTTCGGGGCACCCCTCTCTTGTGATTTCATTAGCTGATTTTTTATATTCGATAATCTCTAGAATCAGGGATTTACTCAGTAAGATATAATGGAAATTTTGCATTAGGGGTCAATTTTGGAAAACAATGACTTAGGAAATTGAGGGTAGCATTTGACACAGGCCTTGGGAAAACATTCTTAGTGTAGACAGAATTGAGTTACTACTCAACATAAAAACGTAGTAGGGACTCGAATTAATGAACCATTGATTGTGTTGGACTAGTGCCATTAGGTTATAGCTAGGGTCACCCATATATTATGAATACATTACTTGATTTTTTTTTATTCAATGATATCTAAAACTAGGGTTTTCTTATTAAGAGAAATGCAATTTTTACAATAGGGGTTGATTTTGAAAAACACTGCCTTGAGTAATTTTTTATATCATGCTCATGTCAAACTTAAACAAACACACTTGCAAGAGCTTTTGAAAATTGATTATGTTTATTTGTTTGGATTTTATACCATTGGATTAAATTCTCAATGTATCATTGAATCACTTCAAGAAGCAAGTTGCAACTCACCATAAAACTCTAATTGAGACATGAATTAATGAACCATTAATTGAATTGGACTCTTGAAATTGGATTACCACTAGGAGCACCCCTCTCTTATCACTCCACTTCAAAGAATTTTTTTATCAACAATATTTAAAACTATGGTTTTGCTTAGTAAGATAAAACAAAATTTTTGCACTAGGGATTGATTTTGAAAAACACTAGTTTTAGCAATATTGGGTAGCATGATCACATCATCCTTTTCCAAACACACTTGTAGGAGATTACATACCCTAATTATGCTACTCGATTTGGATTTTAAGACCTTGGATGGAATTCTCAATGTCTCTGTGAATAACTTTAGGAAGCAAGTTACAATTTTCCATAAAACTCTGATCAGGACTTGGTTTAAGGAGTCCTTGAGTGTGTTGGAACTATAAGATTGGATCACATCTAGGATCAACACTCTCCTATAAATCATTGCCTAAAATATGTCTTTTTTCTTCTTCAATGAAACGGGTAGCAATTTTCATTAATAACACTGGAAATGATCCAGGTCCCTTATAGTCATGGAGAGCTTAGTCTCATAATTGTGTAGATATTCAAGAAAAGATACCCTATTTCTACCTATCTTATTTATATATATACTCTTTACATATTTCAAACTATATATCTTCCAAAAAACTCCACAATATTCTACTATTCGACAAAGCATAAGATTATGCAAATAAAAAGCATTTGCTACCCACAACTTTCAGGCTTGAGTTATTCCTATGCCTCTTTAGCAGGCATACCCAGTTCCTCACTCCAACCAGCACTTGGATCTAGTTCATGATTCACAGTGCCAACATTTCCCTTTCCTGAAGGAGAAGAGCCATCACAGATTCTGAATACCTCCTTTAGAATGCCCACAGTGGTTGTCTCCACTTGCAATTCGATATTCTCCACCTTATGTATCAGATTCATAGCACCACTATTTAGTTGCTCCATTGATTTTTGGAGCACCTCCATGTCCTTCCCAAGGCCAGATAATTGAGAAAACACAACAACCATATTTTCATTAATATCCTTGACAGCATGCTTACATGAGTTGTCAAAAATTTCCACAAGAATCCCACTACGCCTAGTCTCCTCAACATCATTGTCGCTTCCATTACTCACAAAAGCCATTTTCCTTGCTATTCTCCCCTGCACCAGAGAAATCCGATGATTGATCTACTTTAACCAACAACTATAAATACATGTATGTTTATTTCCAACATTCCTTCCCATCTTGTCAAACATAAATGCATTTCAATTATGCAACATTGCTAAGTCACTTTCCTCACTCTCCATCACTGCCGATTTCCGCTTGACTCGAACCACAATGGTACAATGCTTACAATCGCCTGATCTCTTATTTATTGACCAAATGAATAACCAAGTCAGAGTTCCCACTTGTCATGAGTCATGGCCACCTTTCTACCACATGCCCACTTGTGCTTTAAATTCCATATAACATTTCCCTCTCTTGAGGCTCTCCATCATATCCTTGATATGTTGTCATACTTAATTGCCCGCATTTTCTAATTAATTCCCGAACTCCAGTTGTAATCCAAAAGGATTACGATAAATGTATTATTTAATGGATACGACATATATCAGTATGATGGTTTATAAGCAAGGATCCTTGCTCTAATTCCACTCCAATATTGGCTTGTCCATCTGCCACTTGATTATTAACTCTTTTAACATGGAATATTTTGAATTTTTTCTTTTTTCTAAGAAGATACACTGTCCTTATGTATAATGAAGAGGTTTCAAAATCAATAAGGTCTTCATTTCTGGAAAGGCTCATACATTTATGGATAACCACCATTGAATCACCAATAAGGGTCAAATTTCTTATGCCCTTGGAGATGTTGATCTTCAAGCCTTGCTAGAGAGAGAGCACTTCAAATTGATTGTTCCTAGCTTTCCCAAGACCCCAAGTGAACTTCATTTCATACTTTTCTTCGAGGTTTAGAAGCATCCCTCCCGCTCCATCCTCCTGGGGGTTACCTTTCAAAGCACCATCAAAATAGAGTTGAACATGTCCAATGTTTCTTTCCAAATCTTCAAAGGCCTCCCTAGTCAGCCTAATACAATAAGGAGGGACAGTATGAGGTTTTGAACTAATAACTTGGGAGTTGGGAATAGAAATCCCGAGCCATTATTTTTTATGAGTATTCAAATATTTCAAATCCAATTCATCAAAACCCCTGGAGGATATCACCTAAAAAAGAAGCATCATTCCTTTGATTGCACCAAAGTTAGGAGAATAACACTTGTCCTGGAAGATCGCTTGGTTCAACAGAGCCAAATCGACCAACAAAGTTATTTAGGAACCACCATCTAGTAACACAATAAGAGGGAATTTGAATTCTTTGGATTGGAGAATTTGTCTTTCCAATGGATAAACATCTCAATCCACTCCTCAAGAATTATGGGAGATTATACCAAAGGCAATAGAGAAAAATTCCAAGTTTCCATAGAGAAAGGACATTAACAAAAGAGGTTCTTAGTAGATTCCTTCTCTTTACCACAAAGCACACAGTGGGAGGGACCATGGATATTCCTTTTCCTTAAGTTTTCAGCTGTGAGGATCTTCTCATGAACCATTTCCCAACAAAAATGTTAACCTTATGAAGCCCATCCCTGTACCAAATCTTCCCCTAGATATTTGAAGGAAGGGGGAGGAAGGATTCTTAATGAGAATAGCGTACCCATCCTTAACTGTATATATTTCACTCTTGCATCCCAGCCATATCTGACTGTATAATTTTCTGGTGATAATAGGCATAAACCCCTTCAGTCGTATAATCATGGAATGCCAATGATTCATCAAATTAATGGGCAGGTCTAAAGAATTCCACCCACACCACAGTCCTTGATCATCCCAGCAAGTGATTTCAACAATATGGGAGTAATCATGCTCTTCCATCCACCTAGATAATTCCACAAACCCATGATTGGAAATGAGAATAGGCAAGGGAGAGCAATCTTTCCAAAGGTGAATATGTTTCCCATTGCCCAGTTGCCAACTCAGATGTTCCAACATAAATGACGATGAAGCTTTACATAGTCTCCATATTTTTGAGCCTTTCCCCTCCCAAATTTCTACTTCATGTCTAATAAGATAGTTTTTATGAAAATAGTTTCTTGTGAAAGCATTTTTCCACCACTCATTGGAGTCTAAGAGAAGTCTCCATACCAATTTTGCCCCAAGAGCCAAATTCATGAATTCAGGATCCTTGATTGCTAATCCACCTAAATTCTTTGGCTTTCTTACCAAATTCCAATTGACCAGGTGAAATTTATGGTCCTTAATTTTGCCCCCTTGCCAAAGGAACTTCTGAATTAACCTACTCATTTGTTGATTTATGTTATTTGGAGCTAAAAGGCTAGCTCCCAGATACACCAGATGGGAGAAGAGAACTAATTTGATGAGAGTAACTCTCCCCACTAGGTTTAGCCACCTAACTCCCTAGGATTGAACTCTTTTCCTAATTTTCTGCAAAATAGATTCCTAATCCTCCCCTGAAGCTTGCTTAAAAGACATTGGAATTCCTAGATAAGAGAAGGAGATTTGGTTAACATCCACTGGAAATACCAGCAAGTGAGCGATTGCCTTCAAAATATCCCCTAGGAAATTCCAACCGATCAATTGACATTTCAATTTATTTATTAATCCCCCAAATAGAAGGATATACCAGTATAAAAACTTTTTGAATCTTGAGCCACTCACTAAGGAGGCACCTCTAAGAAAGAGGGTGTCATCCGCAAATTGAGAGTGATTTATTTCACGAACATTTCTTGCAATGCTTAAACCAGGGAGAGATCAAACCAAAATTTTAGTCTCAATGTCGTGACTCATCACTTCAACCATTATTATATATAATAGAGGGGATAAAGGAAAACCTTGAAGTAGTCCTATGAATGCAACAAAAAAGGGAGTTGGTCTTCCATTTATCAAAGGAGCAATCCATGGAGAACCAATGCAACCATTAATACATAAAATGATTTCATTGTTGAAACCTAATTTTTGCATAAAAATAAAGAGAAAGGAATGATTTAGCCGATCAAACACATTTTCCATATCCAGTTTGATAACCATTCCAACTTCTCCTGCTTCTGTACTAGAATGTATTGCTTCCTAAACCAAAATGATATTATCAAGAATATTCTGATGTTACATAAATCTGCCTTGATTCTCAGAGATGAAGGAAGGGAGCAGAGGCTTAATGTTGTTGGCGATAATTTTTGCCAGGATTTTATACAAAGAGTTACACAACGAAATAGGGTGAAATCTTGAGAAATTTGAAGGATTGGATTCCTTTGGAATTAAGGCAATAAATGATGAATTAATGCTTCCTCCAATCTTCTTTTTAACTCTGCTATGATTCAACATTCTAATAAGATCCCTTTTTATTATATTCCAATATAACTAATAAAAGCAAATAGACAAGCCATCTAGACCAGGTGCTTCCTCAGGTTCGAGGGACAAAACTACCTTTCGAGCTTCTGCTTCCCTTATTTCATCCAATATAAATTGATTGGTAGATGGAGAGATTACTTATGGCATTGCGTGCAGAAAGTCCTTGCCACTGTTAAGAGGGATATGATCTTTATTTAGAAGCGCTTTGAAAAAGGCAAAGGCTTCGATATTGATTTCTACAATGGTGTTGACCTTCTGCCTTCCCTCAGGCGTTATCTCACTTATTCTATTTTGGTTCTCTTGAGACAAAGTGTGTTTATGAAAGAAGGAGGTATTGGAGTCCTCTTCTTTTAACCAAAGACTACAAGATTTTAATCTCCATAGATTTTCCTCTTGTCGACTTAAAGTAAATATTTATTTGGAGAGATCCTTTTACTTTTGAATGTGTTTATCTTCTATATGTGCTTCCTCCATTAGCTTATAATGCTCGTCTAGTTCTTGAACTTTGTCTCTCCTTTTTTTCCCTGGAGGTTGATAATTCTCTTTCAATCACTTCCTCAAATATTTTTTAACATTTTTTAGCTTGGTTTCCCAAGCAAAACTCAGAGATTCCTGTATAGGAGACAATCAATCCCACTTCACCAGTTCCCCAACCTCTTCTAAAAGGACCCAATGTGCGTTAAACTTGAATGGAAACAGCCCAAGGTTTTCAACCTTCTCAAGTTTGATCGTGATATGTTGATGGTCTGAATCCTTTGCTTCGTATTAATGATCCAGAAATATTAATTACATCAGATGTCTAGAAATGCTTCTTCAAGGGTGCAACCCTTAATAACTCGTGAAGAGAGTTGCATGTTCTAACATGCAGGAAATAAATGTGCTCAAAATAAAATTGGCAATCTCATTTGCAATGAAGGATTTGGGTGCTGCAAAACAAATCCTTGGTATGAGAATAACTAGAGACATGAAGAATCGAAAATTAACATTGTCTCAAAGTGAGTACATAAAAAATGTGTTGAAAAGATTTAATATGTAGAATGCAAAACCAGTTAATATACCTTTGGCTAGCCATTGCAAACTAAGTAAGGAAGTGTGTCCTAAGACTCAAGAAGAAATGGATTATATGTCTAAATTTCGATATCCATCAGCAGTTGGAAGCTTAATGTATGCAATGGTCTACACAAGGCTTGCTATTGCACATGCAAAGGGAGTTGTAAGAAGGTACATGAATAGCCAGTTGTTGTGAATCAAGAAGTGGTCAAAGAGGGATGCTATAAAATGTTCTCCATATCGTCTATTAGACCACATATAGTTCCCAGACTTAGGGGTTTAATATCTATCATATTCCATCTCTCTATTTTCTCCTCCATTCTATCTCTGAACAGATCCCTAACTAAAGTACCTACTCTTTTATCTAAGGTTTTTAGGGTGGTGTTAAAGTCACCTCCCATCACACTATTAGGGTGATGGTTCCTTTCTTTTAGAACTTATAAAGATTCCTAGAATTCATCATTTTCACTGTAAAACACTAGAACATAAATACTATGAAAGGGATTATTTCCCTTGTTTCTCTCACTTCCAAGAGAGCCATCACCCAGGATTTTGTTTTTATTCCTTCCATCAGGGAGAGGTTGTTTTTTGACCAGAAAATACCGAGACCTCCAGAATACCCTCTAGACTATTAGACAGTCCCAGAGCATTTTTTCCATAATATTTCAGTTTCTTTGAGTGCCTTAGATTCCTCTAACTTTGTTTCTTGAAGAAAACCCACCATTGTTGATTGTTGTTTTATTATGTCTCTCACTGCTAGGATTTAGCAAGGTTTCCTAGCTCCCTGATATTCCAAGATATCACTTTCATTTATTGGGAGTGGTTTGGGAGAATCCACCATCCTTTCATTCTTTGCTTTTTGTACCTTTCCCTTTGAGTATTTCTGTAATGACTGGTTGTTTTTCCATTTTGTATTCAGTTCAATTTTTTTTTTCTCACAATTCCTTGTGTCTTGGTCTGCCTTTTTTCTTTGAGTTTCATGTTTCCTTGCTGCAACAATCATCTTCCCAGGATAAATTTTGAGTCATTTTACGAGCAATGAATCTTTATATATCCTTGTTCACACTTCCTGGAATGAAACACGAGGGGTCAGGGGTTGGAGCCACCTTGGAGGGAGTGGCATCACATCCAACATCATTCAAATTACTCTTAGCTACTATTTCACCATCTTTGACTACCATATCATCCTCTTTGCTTCTTCCTTCTTCTTGTTTGAGAGGAGTTTCCATCTCAGCTTGGTCAGGATTCGACGAAGAGGGAGCTATGATATTGGCTAATGTTTATTTGGAATTTTGGAGTGTTCCTTTTCCTTTCAGAGCTCCTTTTTTGTTTTGTTTCTACCACTGCTCCTATGTAGAGGGAGCTTCCAGACTTTTATCTTTCCCAACTTTGGAATAGCCTCTAACGAAATGGCCATAGCCATGGAAATGTTTGCATTTAAAAGGTATTTGTTCGTAATCCATAATTTGTCTATGCTTCCATTCTCCCAAATTTAGATTAATTTATGCTAAAAATCCTTTTTCCAAATCAACTTCTACATATATTTTGGCACAAAAAAATTGGGAGCCTTTGGGTTCAGATTTGTCCAAATATTTCCCAACCCCATTACTGATAGCTTTGAGGCAATCGTTGCTCTAACATGAGATTGGGAACCATGGGAGTTTGACCCACACTAGGATGGCAGTGGGGATGTCCTTGTCTAGATTGAAGTCCAGAGTCCATTTTTTCAGATACAGTCCTCTAGAGCCAAAGAAATATGGCCCATTTTGAAACACTACATCTCTGTCCTCTTTTATTTCAAATAAGAGAATGAAGAAACCATTTCCAACATCTGACAGATAAATCCCCCCCTTCATCATTGGCTTCCATGTTTTACTTATCCAGATTTCCATCGACCTTAGAGAAGGCCACATTCCAGTGAATTTCCCTATCAGGGCATGCTCAACAGTGCGACACACACCATCAAATAGGGAAACATTTTTAATCTCATCGTTCCTCTTACCAAATTTTGACGCAACAACAGATGACCATGGGCGCTTAGGAAGGGAGGCAACCAAATATAGGAAGGGAACATCAACAGAGATGTCTGAGAGGGGGAGAGTGGGATCCTCCCCCTCCTTAGTGGCCATTGTAACATCAATCAGAGATGGCGGCAACGAACAACCTCCTAGGTCAAAAAAATGATCTTCCACGAAAAAGTAAAATATCTCTTATTCGATGATCTATGGAATTAGGGTTTTCTTTTAGCAAGAGATAATGCAATTTCTACAATAGCTTCGATTTTTAAAAACATTGGCTTGGGTGATTATTGGTACTATGCACGCTTGATCCTTGGCTAAACACACTTGTAAGAGCCTATAAACTCAATGATGCTACTTGATTTATATTTTATGCTTATAGTTGAAATTCTTAATATGTTCCTAAACGACTTTGGGAAGCAAGTTGCAACTCAACATAAAACTCTAATAGGGATTTAGATTGATGAAGCATAAATTGAGTTGGAAACATGACATCCAATTATAGCTAGGTCCACCCCTCTCCTATGATTTCGTTTCCTGAAACACGTTTTATTCAATGAAATTTGGAACTAGGGTTTTCCTAGTAAGAGAATGCAATTTTTACATTGGGGGAAGATTTTGAAAAACTCTACCTCGGGAAAGTGTGGGTGGCATGATCATGTCATCCTTGGGAAAACACACTTATAGGATATTATGGAACTCAATTTTACTACCTTTTCTTGGATGTTAAATTCTCTTGGATTTTGTTTTACTTTATAAGAGACAATGCAATTTTTGCACTAGGGGTCAATTTTGCAAAACACTAGCTTCAAGTATTGTGGTTGGTGTGATCACATGGGGCTTGGCCAAACACATTTTCAGGATCTTATGAATCTCAATTATGCTACTCTCTTGGATTTTCTTCTCCTATAGAAATTCTTAATGTGTCCTTGAATGGCTTCGGGAAGCAAGTTGCAACACAACATAAAACTCCAATCGAGACTCAAATTGATGAACTATTGATTGCATTAGACTTGTGGCATAATATCACAACTAGGGGAATCCATCACCTATAATTGTTTGGAAATTTTTTTGTTCTATGATCTCTAGAATTAGGGTTTTTCAGTGAGAGAAAGTGCAAATTTCACACTAGGAACTACTTTTTAAAAACACTAGTTTGGATGATTGTGGGTAGCGTACTCATATTGGCCTCATCCAATCACTTTTGCAGGAGCTTAAAAAACTCAATCATGTACTAATATGGATTTTATGCCTTGAAATTATTTTTTCAATGTTCCCGTGAATGACTTTAGAAAGTGAGTTGCAACTCACCATACAACTCTAATTAGGAATTAGATCGACAAACTCATGATTACATTGGACTTTTGACATTATATTAACATAAGGGCACCACTCTCCTTTCATTCCATTGCACAAAAAATGTTTCCTTCGACGATATCTAAAACTAGGGCTTTTCCAAATAAGAGATAATGCAATTTTTTTCACTTGGTGTCATCATTAAATGTTTTTCATGAGAATTTCATCGCATGAAGATGATTGGGTGAAATTTTGGTCTCACCCAACACTCTAAGTTATGAGTATGGACTTAAAAATTTAGTTTGAAACATGACATTGGCAAGTCAATTTAGTTTTCTAAATTGATGTCATAGTCATCTTATTGAAGTTAGTTGACACTTGAACAACATGGAACAATAAAATTATACAAGAAAAAAGGAATGTAGGCTCCTATCATACCCATAATATCACAACATAGAACCTCCAATAAATTTGATGACACAATAATGGTTCTACTTTCTAATGGGGTTATTTTTTAGGGCATATTCTTATTGTAATGCATCATGAAGTCAAGTGAATTTAATCCATCCCATGCATAGAGAGGATGTGATACTAAATTGTGGAGTAAATTTATATGGTAGGTACATGGGTGTTAATGTGTACCCATATGTTAATTAGAGCAAATGAATATTTGATTAGAGGGAGAAAAATATATGAATATCAAAGTTTTTGGGACCAGGGAAAATCTTAAGGATGAAAATCTATCACAAAGTGTAGAAACCTTGGTAAATCTTACTAAACCCTAATATGAAAACTATAAAAGTTTCAACAATAGTTTTATAAAATATTCAAATTTCTAATGATTTAGTATACTATCTTATTTTTTTTCCATTTTTTAAGGTAAAATAATTTATCCTGTGATATTTGGATGAATCATTTTTACAAAAAATGGAAATTGGTGAAGGTTTTTTTTGGAAAAAGCATGGAAAATTAGTCCATCTGCAAAATCTAGCCCCTAAATTTTTCCTTGTTTGGGACTGAGTTTTATGAGTAAGGGGGAGCCTAACATGTTGATGAACCATATATGTGAAAATATTTCCTGGAGAATTGGTGGTTATAATGGTTGGAAACCCATGTATCCTAGTAGATGGATTTCTTTTATATGAACATCAACTATTACTTTTTCCAAGTGGGTGAGTGCATGAAGATGGGTTACACTTTTGGGCCAAATGTGGCGATGAAATTTTAAAATTTTCCTCTTTTATTGAATTGAAGCCCTCAAAATTCACATAAGCATTGTGAATTTTAATTCGGAGTAAAAATATAATATGTGGATAACTATGTTGTTATCCTAATGATATTTTTTGCAAAAATTTTTAGTGTCGTATAATCTGTCAATTTTCCAATAAATGCAATACTTGTCCTTGCAAATTTTCACACATCTTAAGAGGTATATGTGTGTTCACATAGTATAAATTAGTATAAAAATTGTAATTTCTATATATATATATATATATATATATATATATATATATATATGAACATGATCTACATGGAGAGAACTAAGTTTTTCATATTAAAAATTTATTTTTTTATGCAAATTATATTTTTTATTATTTTTCAAAGTTGGTGAAGTAATATTTTAATTTCATTTTGCAGACACATGTTTTCACGTAATATTTTTTTAATTGTTTAGATAAATTGAAAAACTAAGAGTACCCTTTTGAAAAGGACTCATAAATGAATATAGTGCTATTTTTTGAAATTTTTTCATTGTGATATTATGGTATTTGACAATATTCAACCCCTTTGAAGTTGTCCAAAAAAAATTCAAGCATTATGTTTAAAAGAAATTAGATGAAAAATATCATATGGATTCGAAATTCTCAAACTGATATGCCATTGGATAGAGGATTCTTCACGAATCCAGCATGATCAAATCCTCCACTTAAGGACAAATTCTTCCCTAAATTTGCTAGGGTACAAAATGGGGTTGCAGAGAAATATGAAGAAGGGGTGCTAAAACTGTGATTTTAGGACCTCAAAAGCTCGATTGAGCACTTAAAACACTCGATTGAGTTCTTTAGTTTTAAATTCAAATAGCTTGATCGAATGTTAAAAACTCAATAGAGTCGGGAAGGTGGTTAACCAACGGCTCGATCGAGCCATTAAACAACTAACCTCTAATAACCACACACTAACTTTTATTAGTTGCATTGATTTTAAATGCCACAGATTAGTAGCTCAATCGAGCTTCTGCTGTCAACATAAAAAAGTAAGAGTCTAAATTTGAATGCTTGAAAAAATAACAACAAATATTCATTCATAGAGAAATATGAGAGCGTGAAAATTACACAAGAGTTCACAACAAACATGGGAAATTGGAGATTTGGATCTCAAAAAAGAAATATATTTCCAAACACGGAGGAAATGCGAGAAAAATCTAGATAAAGGATGATAAAAAGATGATAGACATTGAGAGAACAAGAAGATCATGAAATTCAAGAAATTGATGCAAATACAAGCAATTCAAGTTGTCTCACTTCTCATATTCCTTGCTCCATATTGTATGCATTAGGAAATATGATTGAAAACTAGAAACAAATGGAGAATGAAACAATAAAACTAAGATGAAACAAACATTGAAAGCAATACCATGTAGTTAAAAATTTAGGTGCAATAACAACTAAATAAAACCACTTGAAACCATGTAAATTATTGAAAACGACTTGAAACCATGTAAATGATTGAAAACAACTTGAAACCATGCAAATGAATGAAAACCACTTGAAACCATGGTTTATTGGAATTTTTTGAAACCATTTAATTCATGCAAATTATGAACCACCTTCGAATTGTAATGGTTTAGGATAACCCACAAAAACTAAGGATGTGATTTAACCAAAGAAACCATTGTAACATAATTTCCATATATTATTTACATGAATTACAATTCATAGCAATTTATTTACAATATGGATTAGCAAAAATGGTTGTCACATATGTTATCCAAAACCTATAAACATTAGTTTTATTGATGTTTGATATCCTTGTAGGAGTTAAAAAAGAGAAATGTGTCAATATCTAGAAGGAGTAATAATATCCCTCCTTCCAATGTGCATGTTGAGAAGACATTCTTTGTTAGACATATATAACAACATTAAATCTTCATGACATCCATCGTCATATGTAACATTTATTGGTTACTTGGATCCTAAATGATGATCCCGACCTTTGAAAGCCTCAGAAGTTTCTTCTTTCAATTCTCACTTGAAGGTTATGACAAAATTTTGAAGAGAACAAGCTTTTAAAGACATACAAAGTGTAGTGTAGATTTGTGCTTGCACAAAAAGGAGTGTATTATTGTATATCACTATAATGCTCCATGGAAGTCTCATGTGATTAATCAATATTAAATTCATAAATAATAAATGCAAAAGAAATAAATTAGCATGCACGTATTGATGATATGCTAGAAATATTTACAATGTTAATCTTCTTAGACTATGGCAATCTAATGTCGATTAAATACATCTATTTGTTTCTCAGCATGTAATCATAAAATATATTGCAAAGAATGGTTCAAAAGTAAAAAAGAGGAATCTTATTTTAAACTTTGTCAAGATTTTATGAAAATAATTGAAAACATAAAAGACGTTGGATATCCATCTCTGCACATGCATAAAAAAGGTTCCTTGTAGAAACATATAGTTTTTTTAATCCTCTTACCCCTCCTTGTGCCCTACTTGATTATTTTGCTAAAATCTCCATGTACATTCTCCCAAAAAATCACTCAAATCATTTGTGCCCCTCTTCACCACAAATGATCTAACAATGTATATTCATTGTTGGTAAGACGTTGACGCATTTTCCTTGTTCTCTAAATCCACTTAAACCTCTATCTCTTGATTTCTTTTTGTTTAGGCCTTATCAACAATTTCATCAATGATCTCATACTTATCATCCCACATTCCTTCCACTTTTTCTTTTGGAACTGTGAAATTATCTATAGTCATGATAAGTTTTTCCTTTAAGAAAGTTCTTTTACTATTGTTTTATGGTAATTTTAGTTACACATTTTAAAACACTAAATGATTTGGTGCTTCTAATGAAGAATTTTTTTTTCCAACTAATTTGATAGGCTTTTAAATATTAACATACTTAAAAATTAGTTGAATATGTTCCTGCTTGTATCATGTAGTGTGTATTTATGTATTGTATGGTTTTTTAGTCACAAATTATTTTATAGTTGATTAAATTTGTATAAACTTATAGATATAGATTTTGTTTTCTCTCATGAAAGTAACATGACCCTTCAATTTGGTAATCATTAGTTTGATTTTTCAAAAATCTCCCATTCTCTCAAATTCAAAGATTTGCCATATCATTAAGTAATAATTCCCTCTGAAATATGTATTTAGACTTCCTATATAAGAATTTAAACTTAATTTCTTTTAGTCTTTAATTCAACAACCTTGCAAATTATTATACAGTATCTTCTTCATCAACTTTGCTAGATGTTCATGTCTTCTTCTCATTTTTAGCCACTTTCTTTGGCTTCTTTAGTAAACTCTCCAAACCTTATAATTTTATTCCTAACACTTATTCTTTTTTAATCACTTAAATCTATTTCATTCTCTTCTCACATCCCTTTTACTTGAAATTAGATTTAAATAATTGAAATGTTTAGTAAATGAGATATATGAAAAAAAATATAATACCATCCTTGTTACAATAAGGATCACTTTTAGCTTGCGATTTATATAGTATCTTGAAGAAATGGAAAATTGTTGCTAAGAAGAACTAATTTTGGAAAAAGTCAATTGCTTCACTTGGTAAATGTGACTTGTTGTGAAACCAAATAAAGCTTCAAACCTAGATTCACAAATAAAATTTTGGGGTTATATCTAACTATATATCACCTTTATCACACACTCTTCAATCCTATGACCAAATAGTTTTAAGTTTTTTAATTTCTTAAACATGTGTCGAGGGGAGAGTGAATAGAGATTATTGCTTGTGGGACTAGATTACTTGGGAAGAGAAAAAATGTTGCTAAGAAGAACTAATTTTGAAAAAGTTCAAATGCTTCACTTGGTAAATGGAGAGATGGAGTTAGATATATTAAAAAATCTAAAATATTAAATATATATATTATTATTGTATTAATGAATACAATGATCCAATTTTAAGTAAGTATGGTACATTTTCTTGAAATAATTGATTAAATACAATAATTTTATATTAAAAAAGAGTATTAAATATATTAACAATTTTGAATCAATGATATTGGAAAATTATAAAAATAAATTATTTAAAAAATTCAATATATTTTATTTTTATTAACCGTATAACCACACTTATAATTAATATATATTTCAAATGAACAATTTTTAGCACTTAAATTATAATATTTATTAAAATTTATATATAATTATTTTTTTTTTTTGCCAACATAGTCACGATTTAACATAAAATAAATTTATTTTTATTGTTAAAATTTATATATAAATGAATTAATTTTTCATTGTTAACATAGGATCATATATTTTTTCATGCGCGCTCTACTCTGCTCTGCGGAGTTGGGATTAGGTCTGTAGCCGCCGTCGAGCTTTGTCACTACCATGAGTGGTCCTGGGGGTGGGGAGTCCGCTCCCACCCCACCATCATCTTCTGAAGAAGCATTTCGTAGTCTTTTAAAGCAGAAAGGGAAGAAGCGCCAGTTCTCTGAAGTGTCGAAATTCATAAAAAAGCTCGAAGAAATACCAGAGATTGCACTTCCAGAGGAACAATCGATTAAAATCGCTCTTGCTCTAGCTGCTAGAGGCCTGGTAGGGCAGTTTATGGGCTGCTGGCCTTCCACAAAAACCACGGACGATTGGATTCAGTGAAACTGGAGACCTCAGCTGAAAAATAACGTGATTTGTTATGCTGTGGGACGAGGCTACTTCATTTTTAAATTTACCTCCAAAGAAGATCGTGATCTAGTGTTCAGAAACGGGTTGTATTTTATGGGAAATCAGGGACTGTATCTTAACAAATGGAGCCCCGATTTCGATCCCTTTGTCGATGTCCCTAAGGAGGCGTCGGTCTGGGTTCGTCTTCCTAATCTCCCGATACACTGCTGGAGCTATCAATCCCTGCAGAAGATTGGAAATGGGCTGGGTCGTTTCATTGACAAAGCTGATCACAAGGGCCAATATACCTACGCTAGAATCTGCGTGGAAGTCGATCTGGAAGCCGGTCTGCCAGAAGCGGTCAAACTCACAGTTGGAGAATGGCAGCATTATCAAAAGCTGGATTACGAGCAGTTGTCTTTCAAATGCCGAACCTGTCATGAGCATGGACACTTCCAGCGAAACTGCCCAAAAGCTCCAACAGGGAACACAGTTGAAGAAGAAGGATGGAAAGAAATTAAAAAGGGAAAGGTTGTTCCAAAGCCCTCAGGGCAGAATAACTCTGTTCCATTGGGGAAGCCACAAACTAATACAAAGGTCACTGCTGCTTCCAAAGATGGCTCCTCCTCAGGAGAAAAGGTGGATGTCATGGAGACACAAGAGGAAACAGGAAATACGTTGAAGCAAGTGAAAGAAACTGAAGCCGAATCAACTGTTCCACCAGTTGATGATTGTTAGAAGGGAAATGAAGGCAACGAAGAGCACATCAGTCTTGCCTCCGACTCTGAGGGAGAATTAGAAGAGAGAGATTCCGAAACTGATAATTCGCAAGTCACTCCTATCAAGACGACAAGGGGTCGGAAATCCAAGAAGAAACAGAGAGAGGAAAAAACTTATATAGATGTCCTCCAAGGCTCCCAAAAAACCCTCAAAGGAATGATGAATACCATATCCGGGCGCAAGAGTATCAGGGCTCCAAAAGGAGCCTCAATCCCCCAAGTCAGTAAATAATGAAATACGTCTCCTGGAACTGTAGAGGATTAGGTAGCAGGTTGAAAGAGGAAGCCTTGAAACACATAGTGAGAATATATTCGCCTGAAATCCTCCTCATCCAGGAGACAAAGTTGGAGGATCTTCTTCTCCTCCAATCTAGTAAAGTTTTTTGGCAAAAAGGTCATGGAAGAGCGGTTAGTGCAAGAGGCGCTTCTGGTGGAATAGCCACCTTTTGGAACACCGCCATATATGATCTTATTCAAGAAAAAAGTAGCCCCCACTGGCTTTTCACTCAGCTCCTACACAAAGATTCTGGTCAACAGGTAAGTATGTTTAATCTTTATGCTCCTGTATTGCCAGGCGGAAAAAAATTTGTTGGAACTCGCTTCAATCCTTTCTTTCAGAGAAAAATCCAGGAAATATCATTATTGCAGGTGATCTGAATGTCAACCTTGCTCTGGATGAGAAAAAGAGAGGCTCCATTGTGAGGGACCCTGCCAGAGAATGGGTTGAAGATATTATGTTGGGCTGGGATCTGGAGGATATGAAACCTTCTTCAGGTAAATTCACCTAGTCCAACAAAAGATTAGTCCCCAACCACATTGTTGCCCGTTTGGACAGATTCCTTGTCCACTCTTCTTTCCTGACATGCGGTCTTATGGCCACTTCTAAAATTCTACCAAATCTCACTTCAGATCATAAGCCCATCCTCCTCGAGCTGTCTCTGGATGATAATCTAGGCCCCATCCCTTTTCGTTTCAGTCCTCTGTGGATTCAGCAAGAAGGATTCCAATAGGTGGTTTCTGAAGCCTGGAATAGGCCTGTCCATGGTTCTCCTTTCTTTGTGTGGGAAGAGAAAATCAGGGGCCTAAAAATAAGTCTTAAGGAGTGGGCTAAAATATTGAAAACACCTACTGTCAAAAGAAAAGAATCTCTTAACAATCTTGCTGCTCATCAATTAGCTATGGAGCATAGTCCTGTAACACAAAGTCTTCTCCAAAAAGAAGTCGAGATGCAAAAATAGGTTCACAGATCTAGCAGGGAGGAGGAAGAATTCTGGAGACAGAAGTCTAGGAATCTATGGTTAAAGTCCGGAGATAAAAACACTAGCTTCTTTCATAAACAAGCTGAAGCTTGAAAGCATTTCAAATCAGTTTCTGAGATACATTACCAAAACATTGTGGTTAAGGATTTCAATGGCATTAAGAGAGCTTCTTACTCCTTCTTCAAAGATATTTATTCGGCTCCTGAAGAAACCCCTATTGATCCTCATTCCTACCCGATTGACTTAATTCCCAAGTGCGTTAAGGAATTGGATAATGCTATGTTGACTGCTCCAATCAGCATGGATGAGCTTAAGAAAGTTCTGGATTGCATGTAGCTTGATAAAACCCCAGGCCATGATGGGTTCACTGTCAGGTTTCTCTTAACTTGCTGGTCAACAATTAAAAAAGACCTATTGAGAATGGTCAGAAAGTCCCAGAATTGTGCAAAGCTGGGCGGTGGCATCAACTCGGCCTTTCTAGCCTTGATCCCAAAAGAGAAAGGCACTTCTGATTTCAGCATATTTAGGCCCATATCCTTGTGCAACTCTAGTTACAAGCTAGTCTCCAAAATAATTGCCAACAGACTTAAGAATATTTTGCTAGCCATCATCCCTGAAAATCAAGGCGGATTCATAAAAGGAAGAAAGATATTGGACAACATTGTGCTGGTGCAAGAAGCAGTTCACTCTAGCTGCCAAAGAAATGAGAAAGGTATGGTGATTAAGCTCGATCTGGCTAATGCATTCGATAGGGTGAGACATGAATTTTTTATCAATGTGATGAAGTTAGGCTTCTCAACAGTCTTCATAAACTGGGTGAATGCCTGTATTTCCTCGCCATGGATCGCGCCACTGGTCAATGGCCGATCAACTGACTTCTTCCAAGCCTCTAGGGGCCTTAGACAAGGATGTCCCTTGTCTCCACTCCTATATGCAATTCAAGCCTCGGTGCTCAGTTTCCAGCTTGATCATAACCAGCAGATTCAAACCCTGCCTGGCCTCAGAATGACTCACAAGGTGAAAGACATTAATCATGCCCAGTTCGTAGATGACACCTTACTGCTTAGAGGAGCCAGCATAATCTCTGCCAGATCCTTCAAGAAGGAGCTGGACATTTACAGGTTGCTCTCAGGCAGAAAAATTAACTACCGAAAATTCTCTATCTATGGCTGGAACTGCTCGATCAAGGAGATGTCTGATATTGCAAGGCTTTTAGAAATGGATGGAATTCGAAATTGGGAGTCATTTAAATATCTCAGGATCCCAATCTTCAAATCCAAGCCTAAAGTTGCTCACTGGCTGCCACTACTCGATAAGCTAAAGAATAGAATCCAAGCTTGGGGAGCCTCTTGGCTGAATAATGCAGGGAAAGTCATCCTTATGAAGTTGGTCCTTATAAGTATGCCTCTATATCAACACTCTGTTCTCCTTGCCCCCAAAACCTTTCTCAGTAAAATGGATAGTCTGCTGAGAAGATTCATGTGGGAAGGTGGGAACAACAACGATAGAAGGCTCCATTTAGTGAATTGGGAGACTCTCAAGAGACCTCTTCTGGAAGGCGGCCTCCACCTGCGTAACTTGGCTGCTCAAAACCTTGCTTTGGGATCCAAGATCCTATGGAATTTAGTCTCTGGAAACTCTAGCTGGAGTAAAAGAGTAATTTGGAAGAAATACTTCCAAGGGCAACGCTTGAGATGCTTGGATAAGCCCCCAAGATCTTTAAAAGGATCTCCGATCTTCAATCTTTGCAGCTCTGCTATGGAGCATTTCAGCCATTATCTTTACTGGATCCCTGGTAATGGGAGAAAGATCAAAATCTGGGAAGACTCGATTCTGGGTGATCAACCTTTGATTCAAGTGGATGGTCTAGCAAATATCAAAGCTTGGCTTCAGTCCTACAATTTGCACACTCTGTGGGATATATCTAACTGGAAGGATGACCCCGATAGACTCTGGGACTATTGGAATCTGGGGGAGGTTCCCCTTAGGTTGTAGGGGGAAGCTTCATTACTGTTAGATTTGCTTCAAGGCAAATCTCCCTCAAAGGCCACCTCTAAAGACAAAAGAGGCTGGGGCTCCCTTTCAAGCGCTTACACGGCTTCCGAAGGTTATAAAATAATGATGGCTGTCCCATATGCTCCTCCTGACCCAGCTCAATGGAAATTTATTTGGGAATTCCCCTCTCTCCCCAAAATTGACTTCTTCTGTTGGACTGTTGCGCACAATAGCATTCTTACCAGAGATAATTTGCGAAGACGAGGGATGGAAGGGCCTTCCAGATGCCCCCTTTGTTTGTCTGATGAAGAAACTACCAATCATCTGTTGTTGCTTTGCCCCTTTCCTCTGGTTGTCTGGAGGGGAGTACTGATGTTAGGTCCAGCTAATCTTGATCTCCTAGACAACATTCCTTCTCTGTTCCGAACTTGGGCCAGCTTATCTCCCTTCTGCCTTAAAAAAAGAAAGTCTTCTTAAAACCAGTTGGATGTGGATCCCTAAATTCATCTGCTGGAAGCTGTGGTTGGAGAGGAATAATAGAATTTTTAGAGGAGAAAGCTGCACTTCTACAAGAGTTATTTCTAAAATCAAAGCTTTGCTGGGCGAGGCTTTGGAAGCCAACACTACCTCAAGGAATGAAATGAGTCTGGTCAAAGAGGAGGAGCATTGGCTTAAAGAACTGGTTCCGAATCTGAAGGAAAGGTCCATTCCTCCTGCATTTGCCCATGCCAATTTGGAGATTAGGCTGGAGGAACTGGAGTTTATCAAGTGGAGATCAGCCTTGGATGATCACTGTTTATTCTTCGATGGGGCCTCTAAAGGAAACCCTGGGGTTGCTGGCAGTGGTGGGGTTCTTTTGAGTCCTGGAGGTTCAACGGAAATGTGATTCCAATGGGGTCTGGGCATCGAATCCAATAACAGAGTGGAGGCTCTTGCACTGTGGTAGGGGCTGAATCTGGCGATTAATAGAAATATCCTTTCTCTCTCTGTATTTGGAGATTATCGACTTATCATCCAGGCGTTGACCTCTCATAAGACCCTCCATCAGGTTCATTTAGCCACTATTATCAAAAAAATCCGGCTCTTATTGCCCAAGTTCAGTAAAATCTCCTTCTACCACATATTGAGGAATCTCAACCCTCAAGTTGATATGGAGGCCAATCTTGGTTCCCTCTCTAATCGGAGATCTCTGGTGGTCAATTCGATGGAATCCTCATGTTCCATTCCTTGATGTTTCTGCTGATTGGATTTCTGTTTCTAATTGATCCTAGGGCTAACATTCTTCTCCTCTTTCCCCTGCTCTTCGGGAGCTCTCCTCATTGTATTGTCAACCTATTTAAATCTATGGCCTCAGGCCTGATATCATCTTCAGTCAGTCTTCCTTTCAATGGTCTCTGTCTCCAGTCGGTGCCTTTTTTTCAAAGCGCCCACAAAGGACCTTCAAGATGTCATCTCAGCTCCAGTTTTGAATTTTACTCTGTTCTCAAACCTGAAGACTGCTTACATCAAAATCAAAGTTTTCATCTCCGAAAGGTTGCAATTTTGACTTGTATTTCTGAGCGATGCAAAATTGGGCGTCGGAGCTTCTCCTCTACAGCAGCAGACTCTCCAAAGTATAAGCGGATATTCATTACTCTCCACCAATCAATTGCACTGGTCCTCTTATGTATTGCACGATCATGGAATGTCCAGGGAAGTCTTCTGGCCCTTGGGCGATGCTACGACCATTGCCCTGCAGCAATTCAGCTCTGTGGGACATTCTCCTGTCAAAGTTGGCAAAGCGAACAACCCTCTGATCCCGGTCACTTGTCTTACTCGTATTATCCTTAAAGTGTGGCGATCCTGCTCGGTGTTCTGTCTTCTAATTTCTTTGCCAGCAACTCCAAACAGCTATCCATGAGAATATTTCTCTGCCATCGCTGTATTGTAAGAGCTTGCGGCAGCTAGTTTTCCGCCCTAAATAAAAATAACCGTTATTGTAAAAAAAAAAAAACATAGGATCATATTTATAACATAAAATATAAATTTTTAAGTGCAAATATTTTACAAATTGCATACCTTCAACTAGTTTGCAAATTTCTTATCCTTTACATGGGGGTTCCTCTATTGTGTGTTCTCAATTGTGGCATTCCTTGAAGTTAAATCATGATTTATGTATAAGCAAAAAATTGTAGCTATTTAATTAAATCAAGTTACGTAATTCAATTTGGTTAGTAATGCAAATATAATGTTTCTCAATACACTAATTTTCCATCTCCCTATATGCTCACATATAACATAATTTGGATTTTTTAAGTGGCTCATTATCCACACATATTTTCTTTTCACACAAAGAACAAACATCACACAGTGTAATTAGGGGAATTGTATTAAAGAACCTCGAACTGCATATCCACATACTTGCAATTCAAACACTTTGTATGTGCACTATTCACCTTGCATACACCATCACTACTAACCATTACAAGTAGAGTAATTGTTTATATTTTACTTTGAAATTTTGCACACAAATATAGATTAAAACTAGGAGGATTTAAGTAAGTGGTCCTAATCCACATATAGTTTTTTTACTTGTTTTTCTCATTCCAATTCACACCACATCTAGCTTAACTAGGAGGAAAGTAAGTGGCCCTAAATCCACATATCATTTTTACTTGTTTTGCTAACTAAAGATTTTATTTCATTCATTTATTTTTGAGAACAGGACTTGGTGTTAATAAAGAAATAAAGTAGGGACTACCTCCCTTGCTTCCTTGCGGCGAACCTGTGGTGGCATATGGACCCTTTCTCAAAGCACTAAATCTTCCATCTACCTATATGCTCACATATTATAATTAGGAAAGAAGTGGCCCATCATCCACAAATATTTTTTACTTGTTTTTGTAACCAACACTTTTATTTCATTCATCTATTTTCGAGACCAGGACTTGGTGCTACTAAAGAAAGAAAGTAGGCACTACCTCCCTTGCATCCTTGTGGCGAACTTGTGGTGGCATTTAGACCCTTACTCAAAGCACTAAAGCTTCCATATCCCTATATGCTCACATTGTATAATTAAGAAATAAGTAAGTGGCACATCATTCACACATCATTTATTTTCTTGCAAGGAACAAACATCACATAGTGTAATTAACGGAATTGTAAATCATCACCGCATATCCACATCAATTCACACTTTGTATGCTCACAATTTCACTTGCACATACGTTCACCCCACGCACTGAGCTCACTTAAAATTTATATAAAGTGTATACTCTTTCCGAAATCTTTGTACTTAGTTTATTTGAACTTATATTTTATTGCGCACCCTAAGTGAAGCAAAGTATTTCTAAAAACAACCTTAACTTGAATACACTAAATTCCCCACAGGGTCCATAAGATAATTTATAGTTTAGGCTAGAACCACGACGATAGGAAACACATAAGCCATCGTGGTTGTTTTTTATATTAAAACATAGAAAATCGTCTTTTAGGGAGATAAAATATTGCATCATCTAGTGAAAAATCCGGTACATGGAAAGAAACTCATGAAGGGGGTAGGAGTGACAGATTATTACAAACCTCCATGTTGTCTCCCGACACGTAGTAGGGGTTCTGGATCCAAAATTAACAACTAGAAGCTAAGATTCATCCATTCCCACTGGAGATAGGAAACTTAATGGCCAAATATTAGGACCCTTTTCCCTATAGTTTGGGGTGCGACACCACTTAGACTTGAGGTCAGGCTACTCGAAGCATCACCAACTCTTTCGGGATGTAGCCCTAGTACATCTCGCCACTATAACCCTCTCCATACCTTGGTTGGGTTTTTTCCTTTTGGAAGCATCACCAGTGACATTTATCATATGGCCCCAATATCCTATTCTAAAATCTTCGCAAGGGCCAGTTACTACTTGAGCGGAAGGACGTTAGGTATTTTTAGGAATTTTTCTCATACACAAAACCTCACAAAACCTTTTTTCTTGATTGTTTCACACATTATAATTAAAGGGAAAATTAACCATTTATTTTTCGCTTTGTCTTTTTTGTGTAAGTCAGATAGATATATTATAAAACAAAATACAGTACAAAAAATCTGCTGTTGCAGATCGAGACCTGAGGCAGACAGGTCAACAAACACAAGACACCAGCACTAAGATATCAAGATACTATAAAGTTCAAAATGCTAACCGCACACCACGCAGGGTGGCATGGCCATTTATCTACTATGCATAGCGTTAACACAAACTAACCTTGAACTGCACCATTGTAACGAGAAAACATTCAGGATATGATTGAGTTACAGTCCAAGAAGTCCACCTAAATAGTCAGCAAAAACAAAAGAGATAGAACAGACAGCCCCGACTTACTGCGGGGGCATCCCGAACCTGCTTGCAATATCCAATCCCTGTTCCAGGACATGCTTGTCCACTCTTTCCTGCAGGGAATGATAATTATGAATTTCCTTCGGCGGTTCTTGCTGCTTACCATCAGAGCTCAGGGGAGCCGGACTCAGCGTCTGCCGAAGAAGTTTAATAAGCAGGGTTAACTTTTTGTTGACAGTTTCTGCAACATCATGCACTGTCGAAATTGTGTTTTCTAACGCCTCACATATCTCATACAGACCTTTCAGTTGGGCTTCAGAGATGAGGTTCTCCCCTTGAGAATGTTGGTTCCCTTCATCCCTGAATTCCAGAGCTCTCGCCAATAGGGTCTTAATCCTCCAACTCTCCACTTGAGTGCGCACAAATTGCGTAGCTCGCCTGGAGGTAGTGCCTGGGTCCATCAACCTATTTTTCGCTTTGTCTTATGTATGTGATTCATTTGGTTTTCCTAACGAAAATGTATGTGTTCGAGTGTGCTTACAGATGCAATAGTCTCAGGTGTTGTTGACTTCTTTCCTTTGTTAGGTCCCTATAATACTAGTATATTCTTGTTATTTTTATTGTTAGTGTAGCTCCCTATTGTTATTGTTGTGCCCATGTATCCCCCATGTTTTTATTAGTGTTCCCCATAGAATCCCACTATTGTTATTATTGTGCCCTTACATTATTAACCCCTATATATACCAAGGAGGTATTATCATTTGTATCATCCAAGAATTATTCATTTATGTAATGTAAACGAGGTTTCCCCCTTAAAGAGGATAATTTATAATTTTTGATCTATATTTTCTTCTATTTTGTGAGCTAGTTGCATAACATTTGGTATCAAATCTTTGGATTCTAGGGTTTCGCCTCTTCAAATGGGTCATCTTGAAATTTTCGCTATAAAATTTTTTCTACGAAAAATCAGAAGCTAAAATTTCAATCATGTAGAGCCAAAATATTGATGAACTTTGTGTATGAATTTCAAATCTTTGTTCGCTATATTTTTTGAATATATGATATGCAGAAGTTAGGGTTTTTTCAGGCTCCATAATTTAATCTCAAACCAATGACCTAGGTAAAATTGTCATAACTTCTCTTCGAGCATCGGATGTAAATATCATAAAACATGACTTGAATTTCACGGAACGTATTTTTTCATGTATCATTTTCACAACTAAAGGTTGAAACAGTGACATGTGGCATGTCATAGAAGTTCGCTCTACTGAACCAGTTGATAATCAAACCATCATGGAAGATTGGGCATAAATATTTATTGAAGAATCAAATCTTGGTAGTACTTTTGGGGTTGGAAAGAAGACTCATAGAGATAACACAGAACAAAATTTCAGACCTTGAAGATGCAAAATTACATAGATACAACAATTTCAATATTGAGCTCCTAAAGAACAAGAAAAATGTGTGTATTTTTTTAATTTTGCATAACTTTTGTTTGAAAAAACAATTTTAAGTGATTCAAAGGACATATTGAAGCATATATATATCCATATTTAGTTTTAGAATGCCTCCCAAACAAAATAATTCGACACCCATTAAGCCATTTTAAGTCTCTACTATGACGCATGAGGAGGAGGAAGAATTGCAACATGATAGATCAAAGTTATGGGACCAAGTGCAACAAATTTCTCTCTCACAAAGAGCGACAAAAAATGGCATGGATGGTTAAAAGGGGACATTGCTGGTATAAAAGGAAACATGGAGGTTTTTAAAGTAGACATGGATGTCATGACTATCAAGTTGGAAGGGTTGACAAAGTTGTTGCAAGAAAGGCTTCTCGATGTGACAAGGTAATCCATGAAAATCATGATGCAAACAAAAGGAATATGAATTATGATTTTAGAGAATCAAATATGGGGTTTAAGAACCACCACTTTCCAAACATAGATATGAGGAAGTTTGATGGCAAGGATCCAGTAACATGGATACCATAGATGGAGCAAGATTTTGATCTACAGGATGTGCAAACCTCACAAAAGGTACATATTGCATCTTTATATTTAGAACCCAATCAGTTTGTATGGTATAACTGACTTTGTTCTCGTAAACCACTTGTCACCTGGTCAGTTTTTACAAAGGAAATGATAACACATTATGAAGATACAAAGAGAAACACCTTTTTTATCCAATTGATAAATCTCAAACAAAAGGGTTCAATGGCGGAGCACATTGAAGACTTCCAAAAATTTAATATTAGGGTAAGCAATATTCCATAGGAGCATAGGATTCATGTCTTCATATGGATTTTAAAAGATAACATCTAAGACGAGGTTCACCTTTGGGAACCTAATTAATTGGAGAAGGAATTTAGGGTGGCTAGAAAAGTTGAAAGTAAAATTATGGAAACAAGGAAGTATACCACTCACAACTATAAAGATGGAAGTGTTGCTACTCCTAATCTTCCACAACCTACAAGGTTGACACCACAACAATTGGAGGAAAAAAGAGCAAAAGGGATATTTTATAATTGTGATAGTAAATACACTAAAGATCATAAATGTGCTGAGAAGAAATTATTCTACATAGATTGTGAAGAGGAGGAAGACATGGAACAAGAAGCATCAAAAGAGGAGGATAAACACCAGGAAATAACCCCTAGAGAAAGAAGAAATGAATCTGACTATATCTTATAATGCATTGGTAGGAATTACCACTCCTCAAACTCTCGAGATAGAAGGATATATCAAGAATAAAAAGGTAATAGTTTTGATTGATTCATGCAGTACCCATAATTTTATTCATTGTAAGATAACCAAGGAATTGAATTGCTTCCTATATTCAACACCAGAGTGTCAAGTTATGGTTATTAACAGAGGAATTATAAATTGCTCTGGAAAGTGCCATAATATCAAGCTAACCATGGGCAAATATGTATTGAATAGTCCAATGCTTTCCATTCCAATGGGTGGCATTGATATTGTACTAAGAGTTCAATGGTTACAACCTTTGTGAACGATAACTTTTATTTTTCAAGAACTTTTCTTCATTTGTTTTTGGGAAAGAAAGGAAGTTGAATTAAGGGGTATTGCAGGGAAACTAGGAAAGATAATTATCTCTAATGGCATGAAAAAGCTTCTGAAGAAATACATATGGGGTGTCATTGCATCATTTTACTCACTAGAGGTTCAAACATCAAAATCATCTATTTCTCCATATCTCCAAAAAGTCTTAAACACTCATTCCAAGGTATTTGAGACTCCTAAGGCCTCCCACCAATTCTTGATCATGAGCATGCTATTCATTTGATTCTAGGAAGTGTTCCTCCAAACACCAGACCTTACAGATATCCATATGCCCAAAAGAGTGAAATTGAACATATGGTTGCAAAAATGCTAGAGGCTGGTATAATTCAACCTAGTCAAAGTTATTTTTCTACTCCAGTAGTATTGGTGCAAAAGAAGGATGGATCATGGCATATGTGTTCGGTTTATAAGGAGCTCAACAAGCTCACTATTAAAGATACATTTCCCATTCCTGTCATTGATGAATTGTTGGATGAATTTAATGGAGCAATTTACTTCACCAAGCTGGATCTTCATTCAAAATATCATCAAATTAGAATGAAGACTAAAGACATTCCGAAAACATCATTCATAACTCATAAGGGTCATTATGAATTTTTGGTCATGCCTTTTCACCTTACTAATGCACCTTCAACATTTCAAGGTTTAATGAATTCCATTTTAAAACTATTCCTTAGAAAAATTGTGCTAGTATTTTTTGATGATATACTAATCTATAGAAAGTCTTGGAAGGATCATGTTCAACATGTTGACAGAGTGCTCAAACTATTGGAGGAGAAAAAATTATATGCGAAAACCTCTAAATGTTTCTTTGGAGTATAGGAGGTGGAATATTTGGGTCATATTGTATTTTGTGAGGGTGTTAAGGTAGACCCTAACAAAATTAAAGCCATTAAGGAATGGAAAATCCCCACAACCATAAAGCATCTTTGAGGGTTTCTCAAGTTGACAAGGTATTATCACAAGTTTGTTAAGAATAATGGGAGAATAACAACACCTCTAACAACATTACTTAAGAAAGATGCATTTTCTTGGACTCCAGAAGAAACTAAGGCCTTTGAACATCTTAAAGAGGCAATGTGCCAAGCACCGGTCGTAGCTATGCCATACTTCAAAAAAACCTTTATTATCGAATGTGATGCCTCTTGAAATGGAATTGGTGTTGTTTTAATGCAAGAAGGAAGACCCATTGCTTTTGAAAGTCGTCCAATCAAAGGAAAGTATTTATACAAACCTATTTATAAGAAGGAAATGTTTGCAATACTACATGCACTAAAGCAATGACGACCTTACCTAATGGGAAGATATTTCAAAGTAAAAAAAATCATGATAGTCTTCAATACTTTATGGAACAAAGATTATCTTCAGAAGAGCAACAAAAATGGGTCACAAAGAGGTTGTGTTATGACTTGGAAATCATCTACACAAAAGGGAATCAAAATGTTTTTGTAGATGCACTCTAAATAAAGGATGAGGATGTTGAAGCATTACTTTGTTCCATTTCTATTATCCAGCCTGATTGGATAACCGAAGCAAGGAATGAATGGAAGAATGACGAAGAAGGGTGGACACTCGTTCAAAAGTTGCAGTAAGATACAAGTACATCTGATACATTTAGCTGGAAAAATGATTCATTATGGTACAAAGATTTCTTATATCTTTGTAATAATTCCCAACTCAAGCAAAATATTCTTTTGGAATTGCACACCTCCCCCTTAGGAGGGCACTCGGGATTTTTAAAAACTTACCATAGGGTCAAGAAGGAATTTTTATGGGATGGCCTTAAATATGATATTCAGAAGTTTGTGGCATAATTTTTGGTTTGCCAACAAAATAAAGTTGAGAAAATTAAGACCCTAGGTCTGTTACAACCTTTAGCCATTCCAAATCAGCGTTGGGAAGAGGTCTCAATGGAGTTTATCACATGTTTACCCAAGTCTAAAGGAAATAGTGTCATCATGGTGGTAGTTAATAGACTTACCAAGCATGCACACTTTTGTGCATTATCGCAGCCTTTTAAAGCTAGTACATTTGCTACTGCATTTATGGAAACAATTCAAAAGCTACATGGAAACCCAAAGATTTTTGTAAGTGACCAATATCCCATTTTCATTGGAAATTTTTGGACAGAATCATTTTCTTGTCTTGGTACTCAATTAACTCACAACTCATCTTATCATCATTGTTAGGATATTCCGACACATAGGAAATAGTTAAGTATAACTTGGTCTAGTGTAGAGTTAGGTAAAGTGTGTTTCTTTACTATGTACTTTTGTAACTTACAATCTGACCGTCACGATATGTATTGATCTGACAATTCATTCTCTCCTCAGTATTACCGACACTTGATCCATGGCTTAACATCTGATTGGTCCATGATCTTTATTTAAAGAGCATGGAGGGTCATTTGTAGGTTAACCATTCATGAGAGAAGCTTATGTAAATTTTCATTCTTTTATTAATAAATTGCTTGAAGTGGTCGCGTTGGCTCAGGCTGTGGACTGTTTCCCTCTTTGAGGGTTTTAACCACGTCAAGAATACTGGTGTATTGATCTGTGATCTATTTGTGAGTGATGTCCTTTGATGTTATGTCTGAGTAACTTACCCTGTAAATTCCTACATGGTATCAGAGCCAAGTTGAGAGCCGCATCCGTTGGTGATCCAAATCTGAAACCCATAGAACTGCATTTGACTGCCATTTCCTAGATCTACTATTTCTGACTACTTTCGGGCTGAGAGGACTACTCTATTGTGTTAGGAGCATCTATTCTAGTGAGGAACCCCTTTCATTTCACGCGAAAAGGTTTCCGGTAGCCCTAGCTACGTCATTTTTAAGATCTACAGGTATACAATGTTTATTTGCAGTTTCTAGTTATTTTCTCTCTGTTTATTTCGATTTATTTATCTCTTTGTTTTTTATTACCAGATCTAAACCTTTCATTTCTGTGTATGCTCTTTGCTCCGCGACTCTGTGCAATCTGGGCAAATCAGAAACAAAAAGAAAGTTTTTTTTCTCATGCATATGCTCTTTTTTGCCACGCCTTAGTGGGATCTCGGAAATCAAAAACATTGATGAAAATGTTAGTTTCTGGGTAGAGCTAACTTCAAACCATAAGCTTTGTTTTCTTTTGTATGTCCGTTTTGGGTTGTGTGGTATTTGTTTTTTAGGCAAAAAAGAGCTTTGTTATGTAAGCACGCACCCCAAATCTTCGGTGACTAAAAAAAAAATCCTTCATCTTTTCCAAAAATTACTAACCTTTTAAACTAGCTCACTTGGTCCAGAGATAGTTTATGAGCAAGTCTTTCTTTTTGTTAAGCTACTTTTTGAAAAAGCACATGTAACTTATGTTTTAAAGTTATTTTATTTAAAAGTGTTCTCACCCGTTATAAAAAGTGAGTCACTTATAATTCTAAAGTCTCTTTATCTTTTATTTAAGTTACAATTTAGTGGGTAGCTCATAAAGTACCATTGTAAAAGTGACTTTCACTTATTTATAAAAGTGAGTCATATAATTTTTTTTTTAAAGTGAGCTAATTATATTAAGTTTGGAAAGAGGGCAGATTTTTTTAAATATAACATTATTATTCATTTCTGCACATTCCCGCACTTCGTCGGCATCTTCAACAACTCTTCTTTAAAAAGCCATAACATCTTCATCCGGAAGCTGTTTTTTTTAATCAGCCTAATTTTCCGACATCTTTCCATTGGAACACTTAGTTTCAGCATCTGTAGTTTCAGTTTTTATTAAAATGGAAGGTCCATGCCCAGTTATTCCTGACAACACCAACTACTTCCAATGGTGGTCCTACATCCTGGATTTACTTAGAAGTAAAGGTCTTTATAGAATAGCCTCAGGCCAAGAAACCAAACCAAAAGATGAAGATAAGGCAACCAAATGGGAAAATAGGCAAGATCCAGCACGTGGGTTGATAGGGATGTCTATTTCTCCAGACCTTAGATTCCATATCACATAACTTGATACTCCTAATGAAGCAATGAAATAGATCATTAAAGTTTTTGGAATTAAAAATGAACTTAGAGCCCATCAACTTGAAAATGAGTTGCTTACGTTGGACCCCAATAATTTTTCTTCCATTGAAGATTTTTTGTCCAAGTTCAAGACCC
>APFE031396628.1:207311-221756 GCA_000404065.3 Pinus taeda | reverse complement strand
ATCCTAATAAGATCTGTGGGCGAATTCTGCACGCCTAGACACTTGGCCTAGGTAGAAGTATTTTCCCAAGCTGCAAACATCAACATGGGTGTTCACAAGCACCAAAAGTAACTTTTCCCACATCCTATGCTTGGGGCTTTAATGTAGGTTTCACTATTGCATCATTCTGGTTGAAAATCTCTTCTAGCAATACAAGACCTCTTGGAATGTAGTTGTTCTTCAATTGCACAATTTTATGATTCCCAATTAAATTGTGTTAATTTTGCTTTGTCTTAGCATGATCTTGCTCTTAAGCCTCCTCTTCATCTTCATACAAATCAATATTTGTGGTAGAAAAATTACAAGGGTGTCTTAACATCATCAAAATTATAATAATCATCATATTATTTGGCGAACTACCCAAGAACAAAATCTAAATGAGAAACTAAGGGACAATCTTATTATATTGAAGAGAAACTAAGGCATGGAATCTTATCAGACCCCATATCATAAAATTCATCACTGTACAATTTTGCAAAAAATCAATATAGGGTGGTCCATTCCCTTCACCATAAAACAATCCTACTCAACTCTTCATAAGTCATATCATCTTGTGATGTCTACCATCATAGCATCTAGAACAACGAATTATGAGAAAGCATTCCAAGTCGGGACGAAGATAGTTTTTTTTCTATAAATGCTTTGAAGACAAAGCATCTTAAAGGGGTAGGCAATGACAACCAACCAAAGGACATGACTCTTCAACCATTGTGACTAGTCAATGCTATAAGTATATTGTCACATGGCATTGTATTAATCATCTCATATCTCTCCTATTATATATTATATTCTTATCCATATTGAATTTTTATGTTATTCTATTTATTTTGGATATTATTTGTATGAACCAAATTGCTTCATTTCACAAAAAGTAGTCCGGTAAAGCTCAAAGGAATCGTAAAAAATAGAGATATAATAATATTAGTAGATTTCAACAGAACACATAACTATATAGACATCAATGTCACTAAATAATTAAACCTTTGTGTGTATCCCACCAAAGACCTCACAATTACAATAGTTGATAGGAAAAAGTTTAATAGAGTAGGATGATGTCACAAAATTTCAGTTCAAATACAAAAATCGGAACTACAAATAGGATTTTATGCTCTACCACTCAATGAGATGGATGTGGTGCTAGGAGCAGAATGGTTGATGCAATGTAGCACTTATACCGCCAAATTTGAAGAATAGTACATGAAGTTCAATTGGCAACGTCAACATTATCAATTATATGATGTTGAAGGTTCCACTCTAAAGAAGGATGAATTACAACTAATGTTAAGAAGAGAAGAAACATAAGGAAACATACAACATTGGAAGCGAGGCAAGTATGTACCCAAGTAGCATCCAAGTCTTACATTAAACAAATAGATCATGTTGAGAAATCTTGACTAGCTTCTTCTTTCACTCGATTATAATTAGTGTTCTTATCATCAAACAGCGACCAAACAATAAAGAACAATGAGACAAGATAACACAAAATATAGGCTATCAACCAAGACCAAAACCTACCCTCTTGAGAGGAAAACCCACAAGAATTTTTCTCATCTTATAGAACTTCAAATGACGAATTCCAAGACCTATGACCCTTGACCAATACCCCTCCAAGACCAAGTCAAGCCTCTCCTTGATGAGCTTCTCTTCCACAAAGTCAACTTCAGTCAAACTCGCTCTTCAGTTGTTGCAGCATCTCCTTCGTCCTCTTTTTTGGCCCTGCACTTTCTGACTGCAATTACACTACTATAGAAACCCTAGTTTATGCACGTGTGGGAGAATATGGTGATTTTACCCTTCTCTTTCCTTCGCTTGAAAATGTTCCTTCTCCTAGGAAATTCGGCTTGCAAAGGGACTCCTTTTTGACCCAAGACTTGGCTCCTTCTGATAGTTGCAATCTGAACTTGCTGCAACTTTAATGTGCCCTAAATCTCCTTCGCACGTGTGAGAATGATGGCCCAAAGCAATCCCCAAAATTTGATTTCTTCTTCTTTAGAATCCTCTTCTTCTTCGCTGATTTAGGTCTTCTTTTCATCGCTTGATCAAAATTCTTGTGAGCTGCTTGGATAATGCTGAAATGTGATCGACCTCCCTCTTATATATAGGCTTCTAGAGAGCCTCATTAAGCTAACATGTCATCTTTAGGAGGTCGACTTCACTATTTCATAGGTCGACTTGTTGCTTGCACATTGACAAGGTCTATCTTTTACTGAAATAAATTTTCTTTACAATATGTAACGTGCCCAAAAGGGTCTTCCACACATGACAATGACTCTTATGACTTGTTGACTCAAAGACAAGCCCTAGAAGCACTCAATGGGTGCTTGACCTATAAATCAAAAACCTTGAGCACGAAACCCATGCGTCAAGAATGACAATAATAATTTTATATTTCTCCTTGCATCAAATACATAAAATCATGATTACATGTGTCATTATGAAGACCGAACCTAGTTACATACTCCCACTTAACTAGGGAGGGCTATACAAGGTACTTGGACATTCTCAAAATGAAGAATTCTCTTAAGAAGAAGATTGGTAAGCCATCTCATAAGTTACTTCATTAGTTTATGCCATAGCTTCTCATCATACCAACCAGCATTGTCACATAACAAGGCCTTGACTAACATTTCTATCTCTCCACGAGATTCGAGCACAATGCTAGCGAGACCAATGACTAATAAACACCATCATCATTGTCTCTCAAAGCACATAACCCAACCGGGTGTTCACAAGGTATGTCCTTTTAGGACAATTCCTATCTTGGAATAAAACATCCTCAAGGAGTTTCCTCTTCGACTACTCTTAACTATTGGATGCCCTACCACATCCTCAAAGAGTATCGGAATCAATCTCAAGTGCTTACCCAATATTCCATTCTTTCTTCACAATATGAAGACAAGAATGATGTGTCTATCTCTCCCTCTCAACTAGGGAGGATATACTCATTCCTATAAAAGGAATATACTCAAGTTCCCTCTTAACCAGGGACTTGCCCAAACTCCCTCTCAATTAGGCACTTGTTTCCAACAGCAGCTATCTGCTCTTTGGTGGAGATCATGGTACTATTAGCTGCTTGTAGGGATCCTCCTTTTGATGTCATGAATTTCATCATCATCATTATGGAGCCTTCATCTTCTAGGTTTTCTTCGTAGGGCATCGACCATCCATCACTTTCCTTCAACAAACCATATGGTTAAACCAATAGTCATGTCATCCTCCTTCTTCATCGGAAACTAATCTTCTAATCACATCTCGCTTTTCTTTATACATCTACCTCTTTGAAGTCATGTTTCTTTCAGGATCTTTCGTCCATTTCCATGAGAACTAGTTGTAGGTGACATCTACAACTCTCTTTTGGTAGCCCTGTATCAACCCAACCAGATGTTGTTCAAAAAACAAAATGAACATCAAATCAGACTTACCTGTTATGATGGCCTTTCATCATGACATTTACTTGCTTGCAACATCAACATCCTGCACATTCATAAACACATCTCCAAGGCATTCAATGTCAAGGGTCTCCTTCCTTTACAGACTTCATCAAAGTCTTCATACTTTCTCTATGGAGATGTCATAGCCAATTCTTCTAATCATAGGATGTTGATCACTTATCTTATGTGACTAGAGTTGCATCTTTCATGAATTCTTATTCCTTTCTTCACATATTGCTCCCCAAGAACTTCTATACATAATTCTTCCATCTTTGTTATGTTGAAAATAGTGTAACTAGGTTCGGTCTTCATTAGGTCAAATGATGCGACAATGTAATTTTTGTATTTTTATTATTATTATTTGAGCATGGGTTTCATACTCAAATGTTTGTTTTTAAGTTTAAAAGACAACCATGAGTTGTTACACTTGTCAAGTCAATAATTGTCGAAGTCCTTCCAGATCATCAAATAAAAGACAACCATGAGTTGTTACACTTGTAAAGTCAATAATTGTCAACGAGTCCTTCTAGATCATCAAATGAAAACCACCGAAATGTAGAAACCGAATTCATACCCACCGAAATCAAAAGAAATGGTATCCGCTTGGAATGTCAGCCTAAGAGAAGGGATCATGTCAGCGTGGAGAAGGGGATACAAGCCTATAAATAGGCCACTATGATCTCACCTTGAAACATAATATACAATCTCTCATTCTCGCATCTAGATCAAGGGAATCCAAGACAAAGTATGAAAACCGCAGCAAGAGGAAGTCTGTTCCCTCACCTGAGATTGTCTTCACACGTGCGGAGGTCTGGTTTCTAAGCTGGGGCATCATAGTGAAGGTGTATTGGTTGGAACTTGGGTTTCATGATAGATCTAGCCTTAATCTATAAGGCAGATCTAGTCTCTTGAATATCAAAGCATAGGAAGGGCTAGAAGTGCCTCTCTTCCCCCCGCACGTGCTTCCGCAATCCGAAGGTGACTGTAACATTTTCGCTGCTCCTGGACAGTATACATTTCAGCATATATTGATGTGAATCAAGCTCAATTCAAGGAGTTGTTTCATGATTGTTTAGTTGGCATGAAATGCGAAGGTGGAAGGGGTTTAAATGAAGTTGATCTAGACGTCATTTGGTGACTGTCTTCACATTGGTGCAGCCATACCACACAGTGCAAAGTTGCAGAAAGGGATTCTACGCTTGGGTACATTTCGGAAGGTTTGTCATCTTGGTGTTGAAGGCTTTCTAGTGTCTTTTGTAAAAGTCTTGGAATTCGTCAATACAAATTCTATAAGAAAGAGTTCAAGGGTTTTTCCTCTCAGATTTTGGAGAGGTTTTTGCCCTGGCTTGGTGCCAATATATTGTGTACTCGTGCATAATTGATCTTCTTGTTTTGATAGTTGGTTGATGATATCAATACATGTTAATAATATCAATCAAATCTGAAGAAAATAATATCTCAAGCAGTTATCATAGTAAAGAGAAATAGAATAATTGTATTGCCCTTAATTTCTCAACATGGTATCAAAGGGATGTTCTACAAAGGGCGTAAAGAAGATCATCTCCCTCATGAGCCTCGGATCAATTGTGTCAAGTTTCATTGACCTAAAGGTCAAGGAAGTATGGATCAGCGCATAAAGGCAGAAGGAAAAACTCGCATTCCTCTCTGAGTTTTCGGGCGATTGAAGGAGCAGATATCCGCACAAATGAAGAGATAAATCTAGGGTTTGACTGCTACCTCGGATGGATATAAGGAGCAGAAGAACCCGGGCTAATCTACTCTCGGCATACCTGTGATTTGAAGGTGACGTTCTCAAATAGATAGAGCAGAGAAGACTGCAGATATAGATATAGTATTGACATTCGTTCTGAGATAGATACCTTTGGCATAGTCATGGCCAGATCTCGATTCATGATTAAGGATGCAGCATTGATCTAAGTTCCGGAGCAGAGATCTCACCTCAGCATACCTATGAATTGAAGGCACATAACTCCGATGGATGAGGCAGAGAAGATCTTGGATAAGGATATTGTATTGGCATAAGGTCTGAACTATATACATTCTCAGCATAGATCTAATCATGACAAGGAGCAGTCGTGGCATATAGATCTCGGCGGTATCCCTGTAGCATACTAGACACAATGAACAGCAGTGGTTAAGGTTACAAGAGGCCGATCTACATTCTTGGCATAACTATTATGGTCTCAGTTTTAACATCTCGATGATATACCCTCTCAACATACCCTTAAGAGACGCAGCATATGATATCTCTGTCATGTACTTGATGATCACTGTATCATTGAATATAATCTCAATCTTGATGGGCCGCAGTATCAACAGCGACAAGGATAAATAATCTCGGATTCATGACAGAAGCAGTAACCATTACAGTCTCGGCCTAGACGAAAGGTTAGATCACTATTTCGATATATACGCAGTCAATGTATATATGATATAAAGAATTTTGGAACCCTTACTGTTCTCAATAATAGAGATCACGATGATCCTAAAGATGTTATCTCAGTCATGTTGAAAAGAATTTCGGTAACCACTGGAATATAGGCATAACAAGGAACAGTGTCAAGGAATTCAAGCAGCGTTAAGGACTACAATGTAGGCATGATAAAAAGGAAATAGTAATGTCAGAGATTGCTACACTCTCGGCATAATAAAAGAAGCTGTAGTAACAATGATGATCATGATCCTGTTGTTGAAAGCACATGATCTCAATAAAGATACAGAGATCACCTCTGTGGCAACCTCAAGGGACAGTCATGGTAGCAGCATAATGAATTACAGTAATATGAATCCATACTATCTCAAGTCTACATGATGATAGAAACCCCCGGTATACTTGCAGTCTCACTGGTTAACATAGTACTTGAATTGAATATGAACCAGTCTTGGCATGCTACAAAGAGCAGTAACTAGAGCTATGATCATAACAGCTATAGATGCTGATCTTGTACATCATTGATCTCAGTTTCGGTGTAATAAGAAGGAGCAGCCTCGTCATAATGAAAAAGGGGCAGTGTGAAGGTCTTGGTGTCTCAACACGATCTAATAAGATTGCCTCAATCTATATCAATGTACAGTCATGATGCTACTTCAGTTATGATCTTGTTCTTGTAGATCATGATCTAGATGAAGGCTACAGCAATAATGAAGATCTTATTGGAGCTATCATAGTGCAGCAGTGACTTAGTTGGAGATGCAGCAAGATGATGAATTCAACAGTGACACAAAGAGGATTGATGGCTTGGTCTTGGAGAGGCAAAGTGTGTCAAGGGTCATGGTCTTGATGGCTTGGTCTTGATATATGGATTCTAGGTAGAAATAAGGTTGCTATGGATAGTAAAATGCTAAGATGAGAACAATTCGATTCTCCGAATCCTTGAAGGATTTTTCAAGCAAATACTCTATGTAGAGAATCCAGGTTGACACCAAGAGAATCTGTAGGGATCCAGTCAACCTCAGTGCAGGTCAAAAAGTTCCTAAATAGGATGAGTGCAGAATCTGAGGTATGTAGTTGTATTTATATTTGATATGATGATAACATATTATGTGGTTGCAGACTAAATCAGGCATGATCAAAAGGAAAGGATCTTCCCCTCCGAAAGAAGCAAAGAGACAGAAGTCAATCTAGATGAAATCAACATAATATGTCCTGATATGGATCATGAGGTAGTTGTCTACAGTTGAAGAACTCTGATTGAAAGCTCCTCGGAATGAAATATGTGAGGAGATCGTGGGATATGCAACCAGGATGAAGGAAATCAACATCCAGAGGGTCAAGAAGACTTGACCAGGAACTCTCCCAAAAAGATGTCAAAGGCTCTGATGTAAGTCTGAAAGAATGAATACCCCTTGATAAACATATATCATTGGGAGATATGTCAACATGTATGCAGGATGATTGATGCCTACAAGAAAATGTCACTGAAAGAAGGCCATCACCTATATGATTTGGTCTTTGATTTCTAACCTTTGATAAGTCTGGGTATGTATGCAGGGCCATGGAGTTGTGAATGATATCACAACTATGTACCTCGTGATCTAGAGCAATCACCGCTAAGAGGAGATGGAGCTAGATGGCCCTATGAAGAAAGACCCAAATGTAGATCTAAGGAAGATACTTTCTAGGAAAGAATGAATGACATGATGAAGGAAAGTGATAGATGGCTAGACCCTACATATGAAGAAATTGATGACATCGAGGCTATGGATCATCAGGCAACTAGAATACCCTATAAAGTATTGATGATAGAGTTCCTGTTTAAGAGGAAGTTTTGTAAGGTTCCTATGAGTAAAGGAATTTGAGTAAGTTTTTGAATAAAGAGAAACTCGGAACTAATCCCTGGGTAAAAGGGAGATTTAGACACGACATTCTTGTCTTCAGTTTGGAAGAAAGAATGGAAGATTGTGTAATCATCTGGCATCCGACACTCTTTGAGAATGTGGTAGGGCATCCAAGACACGAGTGGGCAAGAGGACCGATATTCTTGAGGGCTGGGAACCCAAGATGAGAATAGTCCTAGTAGGGCATACTCATAGAACACCGAGGTGGGTATGACCCTAAGAGAGACAATGATGATGCGTGTTTGTTAGTCATTGGTCTCGCCAACATTGTGTGCTCTAATATAAGTGAGAGATAGAGTTGTTAGTCAAGGCCTTGCTAAATAGAAACAATGTTCGTTGAAATGATGCTATAACAGATGGATAACTAATCCGACTCTTTGCTTATGAGAACTCTTGTATTGAGAATGTCCATGTGCCATGTATGTATGAATACCTCCCTAGTTAACAGGGAGTGTTGAAAATAGTGTAACTAGGTTCGGTCTTAATTATGTCAAATGATGCGACAATGTAATTTTTGTATTTTTATTATTATTATTTGAGCATGGGTTTCATGCTCAAATGTTTGTTTTGAAGTTTAAAAGACAACCATGAGTCGTTACACTTGTCAAGTCAATAATTGTCAAAGAGTCCTTCCAGATTATCAAATGAAAACCATCGAAATGTACCCACCGAAATCAAAAGAAATGGTATCTGCTTGGAATGCCGGCCTAAGAGAAGGGATCACGTCATCTTGGAGAAGGGGATACAAGCCTATAAATAGGCCACTACGATCTCACCCTGAAACATAATATACAATCTCTCATTCTCGCATCTAGATCAAGGGAAGCCGAGACGAAGGATGAAAACCGCAGCAAGAGGAAGTCTGTTCCCTCACCCGAGATTGTCTTCATACGTGCGGAGGTCTGGTTTCTAAGCTAGGGCATCATAGTGAAGGTGTATTGGTTGGGTTTCATGATGGATCTAGCCTTAATCTATAAGGCAAATCTGGTCTCTTGAAGATCGAAGTATAGGAAGGGCTAGAAAGGCCTCTCTTACCCCTGCACGTGCTTTCGCAATCCGAAGGTGACTGGCTCCTGGACAGTATACATTTCGGCATATATTGATGTGAATCAAGCTCAATCCAAGGAGTTGTTTCATGATTGTTCAGTTGGCATGAAAAGCGAAGGTGGAATGGGTTTAAATGAAGTTGATCTAGACATCATTTGGTGATTGTCTTCACGTTGGTGCAGCCATACCATACAGTGCAAAGTTGCAGAAAGGGATTCTACGCTTGCATACATTTCAGAAGGTTTGTCATCTTGATGTTGAAGGCTTTCTAGTGTCTTTTGTAAAAGTCTTGGAATTCGTCAATACAGATTCTATAAGAAAGAGTTCAAGGGTTTTTCCTCTCAGATTTTGGAGAGGTTTTTGCCTTAGCTTGGTGCCAATATCTTATGTACTCGTGCGTAATTGATCTTCTTGTTTCGATAGCTAGTTGATGATATCAATACATGTTAATAATATCAATCAAATCTGAAGAAAATAATATCTCAAGCAGTTATCATAGTAAAGAGAAATAGAATAATTGTATTGCCCTTAATTTCTCAACATGTTAACCACCTCATATTCCATACGAGGACATATTATGTTGATTTCATCATGTAAATATGTGAATTAGTTGAAGACATATGCCTTCATGCATCTTTCCAAAGGAAGATATCATTTTTCTTTGATCATGCTCACTATAGAGCATTCACCCATGCTATCTACAACTATATGATGACATGACTTAATCTATCAAACATATACATACCTCTTTTCTCCTTTTGGTCATCTAGCCTTCCTTCGGGAGCTTCCCTTCCTTGTTTGAAAGTACTTCAACCATCTTGACATGTTGCACTCCTTCGTCATTGTACCATATTCTTTCTAAACCATAGAACCCACACAAGGTGGGATGATCAACGAGACACTTGCTTTTTCCAATTAGAGGCGAACCTTTTAATGAAGATTCCAACAGAGGATCTTGATTATCCTCATCCTGCAAATGCTCCTTCCTAAAGATGATGATGTATGATGAATTCATGCTAGATGACTTTCTTCTAACCATATATACTAATTCTTTCAATGAGGTTACCATGAGCTACTTCTTTTCTATGATGACTGCTACAACCATATAGACTTCTTCTTCAGCTATCCCTTCAAGCTTCTATAAGGATGTCATAAGCTCTTGCTTCAATCATATGCTTCTAATATCATACCATCTTCTAATATGATGCATCCTATCATGCTTACAATGCTTCCTACAATGATAGCTATCATTTTCAAAACTAAAAAGAACTAAGTGAAGGAGATTATCTCAGTCATAGTAGAGATATTTCACTTTCTCCCTTGATTTCTTCTTTTCAGGTTCTTCCACTTCTTCAGTGACGTGGGCTTCATTTCTTTCTTTCCTTTTCTTGTTATCCTTCTTGAGTTTCGAACAATCTCTCTTGAAATGCCCATATTCTTGACATCCATAGCATTGGATCTTTGACATATCGATCTTCATCTTTTTCGGAGGACCAAACTTTCCTTTTCTCTTAGCCATGGCAGCAAATGCATGAACTTGTTCATTTCATCCCATATCAATTTTTTCCTTCAACCCGATTTCTTCAATTTTGCATAATGACCAAAGTTCCCTGAATGGGGTGGCTTCCTTCTTTCCATAGATACTTGATAAAACGTTGCCCCATTCATCAAGTAATGCATTGAGCACCATTGTGGTAATTTCTTTGTCGAACATTATTTACCCCAACTCTTGTAGTTGGTCTCTTATTTGTGACACCCTAATAAGGTATGAAGATATTCCTTCTTCCTTTGATACCTTCATCTTATATAGCTCGATTCTCAAAGATATCACTTCTCCTGTAGTGCTTACGGAATAATTCTACCAGCTTGTCATAGATCTCTTTTGACTTCTCCAATTTTGCTAAATAAGGGATGAGAGAATCTTTGATCGATTCCAGTGTTGCAGGGGAGCGCCGCCCACCCCCCCAATCCTGCTCCCAATCCGCGCTCCGGGTGGGAGCGACTCGAGAGCAGGTCGAGAGCGTGCTCCCGTAAAAAAAATTGCACTCCCTACCTATTTTCGGAGCGAAGCAGGGAGCATCACTCCCCTCGCTCCGGGAGCGATTTTTATAACTCGGGAGCAGTCAAGGAACGATCACTCCCGACCGCTCTTGGGTTATAAAAATCACTCCTGAAGCGATGAGAACGACCGACGGGAGTGGACCACAAGGAAAAAAATTGGTTTTTTTGGAAATAAAAGGAGGGAGGGAGAGAGGGAGGCTTCCATTTCATCATTGTGAGAGTGAGAGTGAGATTGAGATTGAGAGAGGGTGAGAGAGCAAGAGAGAGCAAGGAGAGAGTGAGGAGCAAGGAGAGAGCAAGAGAGAGCAAGGAGCAAGGAGCAAGAGAGTGAGAGAGCAAGAGAAAGCAAGGAGCAAGGGGAGATTGAAGAGCTTGCAAGGGGAGATTGGACGCTAAAGAGGTAGGCTCTACAATATTGAATACAGTGTCTAGCAAATTTTTTTTTAATGTTTATTCCTAAATAAATAAATAAATTTTTCTCTATTTCCCATTCCCATTCCATATTTTTAAATTTTGCAGATTCAAAACTTCAAATTTCAAACATCATGGTTATATTTCTTGGCATTTTCTTCTTCTTGGTTCCTTTTTTGGTTATTATGGTGTTGGAGAGTAGAAAAAGGAGGGTTGAAATTGAAAATGAAGAAGGAGATGAAGAAGGGGAACATAGTGGATTTGATGAAAACCCCGGTGAGGAGGAGCTAGAGGAGAGTGAACATGAGTCAACTCAAAAAATTAAACAAGACCAAACCCCATTGTGGAAATATGTTAACAGGCTTGAAGTAGGGAAAGGGGGTCGAACCACTAAATTTCATTGCCCCCATTGCAACAATAATTACACAGGTTCATACACCCGTGCCAGAAAACACCTCTATGGGAATAACAAATAGGAATCAAAACTTCTATAGGTGTGTCAGCAACAAATAGAGCCAAATACACAAGGGAAGAGGAGGAAGCCCAATACAAATCTAAAAAATCGAAGGGTTTCTTTGAACCAAGCTCACAATCACATGCACAAAGAACTCCTTCAGGATCCTCCCAAGGCAGTGGATATGGAGGCACAGGGTCACCAGTTTTAAGGCGTAGAACCATATCAGATTTCCTTGATGGAGGGTGTAGGAATGATGTGGATTCAAAATTTTACAGGTTTCTCTATGCATGAAATGGCATGAAATGGTTTCTGCCATAAATGATGCCCTTAAAGCATACAAGAGCCCTAGGTATGACAAGGGAAGAACCGTTGGACTTGATCATGAAAAAGCAAAAATATCACATTCTTTGAACAGAATGACAAGTTCTTGGACTGACCATGGGGTGTCCATTGTATCTGATGGATGGACAAATGTAAAAGGCAAGCCATTGATAAATGTTCTTGCTGTGTCTGTTAGTGGTGCCATCTTTCTTTCAGCATATGATTACTCAGACAAGTTCAAGACCGCCATCAACATTGCAGAACCATTACTTGAAACAATTGATCATATTGGGCCATACAATGTCATCCAAGTCATCACTGATAATGCTCCTAATTGTAAGGCAGCGGGAGCAATTATTGAAGATAAATACCCCAACATATTTTGGTCTGGGTGTTTGGTTCACACAATGAACCTTTTGATGCATAATATTGTTAAGAACAAAAACGAACAATACAAATGGATTGGTGATTTGTACAAGAAAGGCAAACAAATGATAAAATTTATTACAAATCATAGCAATACCCATGGCCTTTTTCGCAGTCACTCAAGATTGGAGTTGTTGAAGATTGTGAGGACTAAATTTGGTAGTTATTACCTCACCTTCAGGCGCCTTTTGAAGGTAAGAGAGTCATTGGCTAGCATTGTATCAAGTCCACACTGGCAGGTATTAAAGGAAAGGGCTACAAATGCAGCTGACAGGCAAGGTTCTGAACAAGTGGAGCAGGCTGTTCTTGATGGTATGTTTTGGGCACGTGTGAGGCAAGTATTGGATTTCACCACGCCCATTTATCACATGATTTGGTTTGCGGATATAGATAAACCAGTGATTGGCGAGGTGTATGAGCAGATGGATACCATGTTGGGGCAAATAAAAGATATTGTTCATAACAATGATCCCAACTTGTACAAATTGATTCACGATTGTGTGTGTATACAATGGGATAAACTTAATGTTCAACTACATTGCTTCGCGTATATCCTTACGCCAAAATACTACTCTACATCTTGGTTGGGCCAACCTGCACCAGGGGGTGGGGTTAGGGCCAAACCCCATATAAATGAAGAGGTATCTATAGGATATTTGGAAGCATTAGAAAAGTTGATACTTGATAGGGAGGAATGTGCTCGTGTGCGTCTTGAAATAGGCAGATACTTCAGTTGCATTGGTTTGTTTGGTACCTTTCATGCAATGGAAGATAGAGATAGATTTGATGCTCTCACATGGTGGGAATCATATGGCAGCCATGGACTTTTGCCAAAATTGGCAAAAAAAATTCTCTCACAGGTTGTAAATACTTCTTTTGCAGAGAGGTGTTGGAGCACCTACAACTTCATACATAATGTGAAAAGAAAAAGACTCAATGAAAACCGGGCAGAAAACTTGGTTTATGTGCACTACAACTTGAGGTTGTTCAGTCATTACTGTGATCGGGCTTATGAGAATCCAACATATAGAATTTGGGACAACCACCCAGAGGATGATAATTTGGAGGATGGTGCTATACATCTTGAAGAACTGGAAGTGGAACTTATAAGAGGAAGATGAAGCAACAACCATGCCACCTCCACCATCCAAAAGCAGTGCTCGAGTTCTGAGTCTTGTTCCTTTGTTGTCACCACCTCCATCTACACCCTCACATGGAGGGCATGTGCCTTCTGGTTTTGGTCGTCAATCTGTGCGGGAGACTCCTAGAAGACCACCACGACCTGCTCATACATTAGACACTTCTCGTGGCAAGGGCCACATGTAGCAGTAGATAATAGATTTACAGTTTACTTTTCTTTTCTAGTTTCTATTAGTTTTCATAATTGTCGAGTCTTGACTCTTTCATATCATAATGATAATTTTTGTAAACAATATATGACTGTGACAATTTAAGTTTGAAGTTTGAAGTTGGCAATTATAACTCATTGGTAATGATTCTAAATTATGAATATGATGCTTTATGAAAGTTGTTTCATTTCATTTTATAACATTTCATTTCATTTTAGATATTATTTCTTGTAATGGTTAAACTTAGCTTACAAGTACAACTTTGGTAATCAATGATGATAAATGTTATATATTGAATTTTCAATTTTGAAAGCTTGAAGTTGAAACTTTAAGATTGATGAATCATGATTCATGACTACGAGATTCAATATGTTGTATGTTACTAACTTGTGGACGTGGTTGATGAAATTTATAACTTCTAGATGATTGATGTTATATGGTTGATGGTTCAATGATCAATCTATGTTTTTTTATGTTTTTTATATCTAATTCATCATTCTACATGTTTTTGTTGACATATATGTATCAAAATATAAAAAATATA
>APFE031396628.1:179526-195721 GCA_000404065.3 Pinus taeda | reverse complement strand
TTATTTGAAAATTAAATTTTTAATATAGTTTTTTTATGAAGAACCCAAAGAACCCAACCCGAAGAACCCAAGAACCCAAGCACACGAAGAACCCGAAGAACCCAAGAACCCAAGCACCCGAAGAACCCAAGAACCCAAGAACCCGTTAAAGGAAAAGAACCCATATTTTTTTTTTGAAGAACTCGGTTCTTTTGGGTTCGTCTGGGAAGAACCCGTACCCGAATCCGGTACTTGGGTGCAGGAACCCGAGACGGGTTCGAGAAACCCACCCCCGGGTGCGGGTACCCGTGCAACACAGGTTGCAGCAGAGGGGTAGGGATAGTTCGGGAGTACTGACAGAGAGGCAGAGAGAAGCTACGGGAGGCAGCGCAGCAATTAAGAAGGCTGATGCTGGGCCAATATAGGCCCGACGAAGAGCCAGAAGGGCCAGCGCGGAAGCAAAAGCTGCCCTCCACGTAGAAAGTCGGAACTATTGGGGAACTCTAGGAACAGCCGGGAAAGTTGACGCAAGTGGGCAGAAGAGACAGCACATAGTTGACGCAGAGCCTATAGGGCTAACGGAGGTCCTACGCGGGGCCAGCGTAGAAGTAGCTGGGTTAGCCAGTTTCGCTGGCAAATCAGATGGAATGTGCTGGGTGAAGTGAGGTAAAACTCACTCAGTTTTCCGCCATTGTATTTTCTCTATCACTGGTTTGCCGGGAGGGCAACCAGCATTTGTATTCAAAATTACTGCTTAATAATAGGAAACCCTCAGATCTGCTGCACCGGTTTTCCCACATTGGGTTTTTCCAGGGACTATTTAGTCCAAAAATAACTGTCCTATATATCTTGTCCTTTGCTCAGTTTTCTGTTTTATGTAATCAAATTTAAAGTAGTGTAGGCTGCATAAGCAATTTGCTTCAGTATTCAGAAAATAACTTGATAATGCATATTAAAATCAAGTAGGTGAAGTAGATTCGGATTTGCTGCAACAGGGGTTCCTTGAGGATTAGGAATTTTCACATGTGCAACTCTGATATGCGTTGCATCTGCACTGTTGCTGACCTTGTTGTACTACTACCAACTACTGCATTTGCACTGCAACTCCCTCTCAACTGTTGTTGCTGCAACTAAGAATCCATCTACTAATGAAACAGCTTCTTCTTCATTCCCATTTGTTCCCTGAACTGGACGAACTTAGCTCTCCCTAGAACCTTCATGAGTATGTCTGCTACTTGATCTCCTGTGGGAACATACTGCAGTTGGACTGCCCCACGCTGAACACAGTCTCTGATGAAATGACATCTGATATCAATGTGCTTCAACCTATCATGAAATATTGGATTCTCAGAGAGTTTTATGCAACTCTGATTATCACAGTAAACATTGGTCGCTCCCATCTTCTTCCTGAACAAACTCACAAGCAGCTTCCTAAGCCATATAGCTTCGCATGTAGTTGTGTTGGTTGCCATATATTTAACTTCTGATGAGCTCAGTGCTATTTACTTCTGCTTCCTGCTGCACCAAGAGACCATCTCTGATCCAACACTGAAGCAATACCCGAAGGTACTTTTCCTGTCCACTAAACTACCTGCCCAATCTGCATTTGTGAATCTGCATAATCTGACGTCATCTCCTCGAGTATATTTCAACCCATATCCGACTGTTCCACGCACATATCTAAGAATGTGCCTAGATGTTGCCCAATGTACCCTTTTCGGTTCTACCATGAACTGACTAAGGGTATTGACAGCAAAACAAATGTTTGGCCTAGTGTTAACCAGATACATGAGCGACCCAATGAGTCGTCTATCCAAGGTGGAGTCGACTTCCATGTCCCCTGATGCATCTATCTTCTTCCAATTGGTGATCATGGGCGTCATCATGGGTCGACAATCCTGCATTTCTAATCTCTTCAGAATATCTGTAGCATATCTCGCTTGCCCAAGGAAGATCTCCCCATTCTTCTACCATACTTCCAATCCTAGAAAATAGTGCATCAACCCCATATCCTTCATGTCGAATTCTGCTTCAAGGTTCCTTTTGCAATCCTTTATGAGCCCTGACAATCCTATCAAAAACAAGTCATTTACATACAAAACCAGAATGAGAGGCTCATTCTCCACCATCAAATAGTAGAGATTGGGATCTGCATCACTCTTGATGAATCCCAACTGCTGCAAATAACTGTCAATCCGACCATACCACGCCATGGGTGCCTGTTTGAGCCTATCTAGGGCTTTCTTCAACCTGCATACATGAGTGTGCTTCTCATGAGTTTTGAAGCCTTCAGGTTGCTCTATATACACCTCTTCTTCTATCACCCTGTTCAAGAATGTTGTCTTGGCGTCCATCTGGTGATTCTCCCATCCTAACTACGCTGCTAGGGATATAATGGATCTGATAGAGGTATATTTGGTAACCAGGGCGAAGGTCTCCTCATAGTCTATCCCTTCCTTCTGTGCATACACCTTTGCCACGAATCTAGCCGTCTACTTCTATACACTGCCATCTGCAACGTACTTGATCTTGTAGATCCGCCTAGAACCTACAACTGATTTGTCTTTTGCTCTAGGCACTACCTCCCAAACATCATTTGTCATGATAGAACTGTATTTTTCTACCATGGCATCCACCCACACCTGATGTTGTGCGGCTTCCTGAAAGCTGGAGGGTTCTATAACCTAAGCTACCAAAGCTTGATATCTGTCAGGTTGGCTGCGTTGACTCTTGTTTGTCCTCGAAGCTTCGACAAACTCCTCAACGTCCCTCAAGGTCTGACACATTTCCCTATTAGCTCTACCACTAGTGGTGGGAGGTTCAATTAGTTCCTCCTCCTGTTCCTATTGGTTTGTTTGCTGAGAACTCCCTAGATCTCCTACCCTTGAAGAGATATTGGTATTGGTCACTGTACTCAATCCCTGTGACTGTCCTCCTACTTGTCCCACCTGTTGGCCCTGCTACTGGACTAATAGAACTTTTGCTAACTGATCACTTGTAGGCATTTCTTGAGATCTTTTGAAAGCTCTGTCTTCCATAAACTTTACATCTCGTCTCACTACAATCTTCATGTTGCTAGGAATGTAGATCCTGTATGCCTTTGAGGTCTCGCTATACCCTACGAGGAACCCCTTCTCTGCAATCTGATCCAATTTACTATGCCTTTCATCTGGTATGTGGCAATAAGCCACACTCCCGAATATCCTCAAATGATTTACTTCAGGCTTTTTTCCTGTGAAGACCCCTTCTAGCGTTTTCTTCCCCAATGCTCTATGAGGTGTTCTATTTTGAATGTACATTGTTGTGTTGCATGCCTCTGCCCATAAAAATTTAGGCAACTCCTGGTCATACATCATAGCCTTTGCAACCCCAACTATTATTTTGTTCTTTCGCTTCACTACTCCACTCTGTTGAGGATTATATGGAGTTGTCCATTCTTTTTTGATGCCTTCCTTTGCGTAGAAGTCTATGAAGTCTTTATTTGTGTATTCGCCACCATTATTTGAATGTAGCACCTTGATCTTTTTCCCTGTTGCGTTCTCTACGAGAGCCTTGAACTCTTTGAACCGATCAAAGACCTCATCTTTGGTCTTTAAGAAATAGATCCAGGTCTTCCTGGAATGATCATCAATAAAGGTGACGAAATATTAGCCACCGCTAAGAGCTCTAGTGGACATAGGGCCACAAATATCTGAGTGTATCAATCCCAACACGCCATTTGCTCTGCTGTCACTTCTAGGAAATGTTTCCCTTGCGTACTTCCCAAGTACGCATCCTCTACACACATCATCGTGCTCTGTGCTGAGAAATGGAACTCCCATTACAGTTTCTCTGAGCATCCTAAGTGCTCCATGGTGTAAATGTCCCATCCTCCTATGCCATAGTTCGTTCAGCTCCTTCCCATTGCTATTATCATTGCTTATCAGTTCCATTGGAGAATCGAGTTGCATCTTGTATAACCTGTTGGTCCGAGCTCCAATCTGTCTCACTTTCTTCCCCACGAAGTGTATATTGTACCCCTTGTCCTATAACTGGGACACTGAAATTAGGTTCATACCCAATCCTAGCACATGCAGTACATTAGTAGTGTTGGTGTTGGTTCCTATTTGTGTCTGAAATTCTATGGTGCGTCTCCCTACCGGAGTACATTTAGTTTTGTTGCCCATAGTAATCTGGAAGTCCATCTACTCCTCCTACTAGCTAGAGAAATATTCTCTAACTCTTGTCATATGAGCTAAAGCTCCACTATCAATATAGGAGACACTAGATGATGCTGAACCTCACAAGCACGTGAACTCATTCTCCAACCTGGAAGATAATTCTGAGGCTTCCTGACTGTTGATTCTATCCATGAATTTTTGTGTTATTTCTCCTTTCCTTCCTAACGATAATTTTGTTGCTGCAAAATACTGCGTCCCAGCTGGAAATCTGCTCTACAAAAAAATATTGATGCTCCCTCTGCCTCTGGCAATCCTCGATCTAGAAAATCTAATTTCTTTGTCGACTCTCTCAGAGAAATAGACTTTTCCTTAAAAACTGACCTTTCTGGCCAAGGGGACTGTGCAGCCTCTGGGATTTTGAGCAGCGGTTTCCACAGTGCTATGAAGCTCCTTCTCCTCTTTGCAACTGAGCTCTTCGGCTTCTATTTGTTCTCTGATACCATGTGAAAATTTTGAAACCCGAAATCCTCAGTAACAGCCGATAATATTTCTTCTATTTGTTAAATTAATTGAACAAACTGAGGAATTTCAACCCCCACTCCTGTTATCAGTTTTCCTTATCACTCCATGCATTTAGTTTTAAATCCAAGCATGATAAAAATTCTAAAATCTGGAAATGCCAATATTTTCTAAAAACACAAATTTAGAGATTTCACAATTGCTGAAATTGCAGAAATAAAACACAGTAAAATTATGACAGTGACACACAAAAAATAACACAATGATTTTTGGTCAATGTGACCCCGGAAAACCCCCCTAAAACTCTTGGGGAAAACCATTTTGAGAGCTCTTCTATATTTCTAAAAATGCTTTTACAGATAAACTGAAATACACAGTAAAAATTCCAGCAACCACAAATTACAACTTATGTCGATTTTTGTGCTTGAACTCTGCCTCGAAACTCGTGCCAATCAGCAAACTACCAAAACAGAAATTTTCCAGTAATAAAATAGCATTAAATGTTGTATGGCTTGCCTTGAAAATCGCACTTGGAACCTGTTGTACGGACCATACAAATATCAGCAGTACAGTTGCCTCAAAAATCATGCCCAAAACTTGCCTCAAAATTCGTTCCCTTTCTGTTGTCCCTTTTCCTCTATTTTTGTGTCTTTCTCTTGCTATACAGTTTTGCCTTGGATGCGTGCCAATAAATGTTGTTGCCCAGATTTGCTGAAATGTCTTCTTGTTGCTCTCCTTCACTTCCTCATTGCTCAGAAATTTTCTCCTTGCTCTCTCTTCTCTTTCTCTCAAATGCTCATGAAAGAATGAATTGATATTTTTCTCTTCTCTTTTCTTTTTACTCTCTAAATGACCTTTTGGGTTACCCTAAGATCTAATGGTTGAAATTCATTTAGATCTAGGGATGAGAATAAATGTGCATTTAATTCTCACTTTCTATTTTTTAACTTACCCACTTAAATAAAGACCCACTTAGCCTTTTATTTCCATAGTCGCTTTTTCACTTTCTAATTCTTCATTGACTTTAATAAAGTCACTTTTAAATTACAATGTAACTTTACCATTTATAAAGTCACTTTAGGAGAAAAGTACAAATAAATTTGGACACTTTTCCCTAGGCCAAAGATCAAAGCCTTAGGGAACCACTTGTCCTCTGGTACCCAAATTTTAACACTCCCTCTTACCAAGGAAAGTGTTCCTCACTACTCCCATCTTGTCTCTGAAGTAGACATGCTTGCCCTGTGGTAAGGCTTTGGTGAAAATGTCTGTTACCTGCTCATTTGTGGAAATGTACTCAAGCTTGACAGCTCCCTTTTGGACATAGTCTCTAATGAAGTGATACTTGATCTCAATATGCTTTGACTTGTCATGAAAAAATGGATTCTCCATGAGTTTTATGCAACTTTAATTATCACAGTAAATTACTGAAGGTCTCAATGCCTAACCAAATAGAACAAACAACATCTTGTGAAGCCATATGGCCTCACAACTAGCCAAACTAGCAGCCATATACTCTGCCTCAGCTGAATTCAATGCAATTGACTATTGTTTCCAGCTGATCCACGACACAACTACCGAACCCAACCAAAAACAGCACCCGAAAGTACTCTTCCTATCTGAAGTACAACCTGCCCAATCTCAATCCATGTACCCTGCCAGTCTCACTCCATCACCCTGTCTATAATCTAGACCAAAATCCACAATCCCCTGCAAGTAACGAAGAATGCGTTTTACAGCCACCCAATGCACTCTCCTAGGCTCACACATGAACTGACTCATAGTGTTAACTGCAAAACATATATCTGGTCGAGTGTTGACCAAATACATGAATTTACCAATCAGTTGTTTGTATAGAGTAGGATCCACCAACTCAGAATCAGAAGCATGAAGCTTCTTCCAGTTAGTGATCATATGTGTAGACATGGGTTTGCAGTCCTCCATGTAAAATCTGCTAAGAATATCCACAATGTACTTCCCTTGTCCCAAGAAGAAATGCCCCTTCTCCTGCCACACCTCCAATCCCAGAAAATAATGCATCAAGTTGATATCCTTCATCTCAAACTCTAAAGTAAGATCTATCTTGCAGCCCTCAATGAGTCTCTCTGCGCCAGTGATGATCAAGTCATCAACATACAACACCAAAATGAGAGGCTCCTCACCCACCACAATGAAGTATAGGTTCGTATTAGCCTCACTCTTTGTGAAACCCAACTGCTACAAGTATGTATCAATCCTCGAGTACCAAGCTCTAGGAACTTGCTTCAGGCCATAGAATGCCTTTTTCAATTTGCATACGTGGGACTCCTTCCCATGCACCTCAAAGCCCTGTGGCTCCTCAATATAAAACTCCTTTGGAATGAAGCCATTGAGAAATGCGGTCTTCACATCCATCTGGTAGATCTTCCAACCCATCTCTGCTGCAATCGATATAATGGAGCGAATAGATGTATACCGAGCTACAGGAGCGAAGGTCTCCTCATAGTCAACTCCCTCTACCTGTGAGAACCCTCTCGCCACAAATCGAGCCTTGAACTTCTCGATGTTGCCATTTGTAGCATGTTTTTTCTTGTAGAGCCATCTAGAAGTAACAATTGATTTACCTTCAAGCCTCAGCACTACCTCCCAAACATCGTTTTTCATAATAGAAGAATACTCCTCCAGCGTGGCCTCTCTCCTGACCTGTTGGTCGGCTGCCTCCTCATAACTAGAAGGCTCGAAGTCAACAATGCTTGTTACCAATGCCATGTAACTACAGAACCGCTCAGGTGGTTTACTCTCACTAACCTGTCTCTTTAGCCCAGCAATTGATGTGGCCCCGCGCAAGGTATCTTGAAGCCACTTGGGCTTCTCCTTACCTGAGCATACCTCTCACACCGGAGTGAAAAAATCCTCATCATCATCAGAAGCCTGAAGTACCGTGCGAACTGTCCATTAGTGGACTACCCTGTGAACTGCTCTGCGGACTGCCCTGCATGCTTCTCGAAGAACCACCCACCCGACTCTGAGAGCCACTGCTCACTAATGGACCTGACACTATAATCGATGTACCTCCTGATCCCTGACCACTGGATCCTTGTGACTGACTCAGCTGCTCCTGAGGGTCTGGTGACTCTGGATACTATAACTCCCGTGACCTCCTGAAAGCTCTCTCCTCCTCAAACTTCACATCCCGCCTGACAACCACTTTCCTCTACGTAGGAATATAAATCCGATAAGCTTTCGAGGTCTCGCTATAACTCACAAAGATGCCCTTATCTGAAGTGGGCTCTAACTTGGTCTTGTTCTCCTTGGGGACATAGGACTATGTAAGGCACCCAAAGATACGAAAGTGCCCAACATCAAGCTTCTTCCCAGAAAAAGCGTCCTCCGAAGTCACATTCCCCAAGGCACGATGTGGACTCCTATTCTGCAAGTACACAGCAGTGTTGCTGCCCTCTGCCCACAAAAATAAAGGTAACCCTGATCATGAAGCATGGCTTTGGCAACCCCTACAATGGATATGTTCTTCCTCTCTACAACCCCATTCTGTTGGGTGTTTTAAGGAACTGTGAACTCCCTCCTAATGCCTGCCTCAACACAAAAATCTATAAACTCACCAAGGGTATACTCCCCTCCATTGTCCGACCTGAGGACCTTGATCTTCCTACCTGTTTGGGTCTCCACAAGAGCTTTGAACTCTTGAGACCGCTTGAAGACCTCACTCTTGGCCTTCAAGAAATAAATCCAGGTCTTCTTGGAGTGGTCATCAATGAATAAAACATAGTATTCATAGCCACTCAAGGATACATGAGATATCCGACCACTCACATCGGTATGAATCAAGTCAAGGATCCTAGTTGCTCTGCTATCATTGCGAGGAAAAGGGTATCCGGCAAACTTCCCCATAGCACATCCTCTGCATACATCAAGGTGATCAGAACTGAAATCTGGCACACCAGTGGTGATCTCCCGCAATGTACTCAAGGCCCCATGATACATGTGCCCCATCTTGTGGTGCCAAATCTCACACAACTCTAAACTGCTAGATCTGTTGTCGGTCCTATCTCAGGTGCTGCTATTCAATGCCATTAGGGGCTGGAATGAGAACTTGTACACCCTTGGCATAGCACACACCAATCACTCTAGCTGAAGAAGCTAGAGTTCCCCTAGGATATATAAGCACCTGCCCTCTCCTGAACAACACATCATACCCTCTGTCCTCAAGTGTTGAGACAGATATCAGGTTCTTCTTCATTCCAAGCACATATAGAACATCTGACACTTTCAAGCGAGGTTTGGGTCCCCTATCAAATGTCAATGTCCCCACACCGACTACTCTAACCATGCTGTCATCACCAAGTACCACCTCCATATCAGTATAATCCTCTGAAAGCTCTGAGAAGTACTCTCTGGCTCCTGCCATGTGGCGGGAAGCGCCACTGTCAACATACCAAATGCTAGAAGATGCTATGCTAGTAGTGAAGAGTGAACACTCCTTCTGAACCTGTATGGCAGGTGATCCGACACTAGTGGCCTCACAAGCTATGAACCCAAACTCTCGAACAAAGCTCTTTGAAAAGCTCTCTATCTCTGCAGAAGCTGCCATGGGTTTGTCTCTCCCTTTCTTGTTCTTCTTCTCCAGACACACAACAGCATAGTGTCCCAACTTTTGATAATCCGACATTTGACTTTGGAATAGTCCTTCTCCTTGTTCTGTTGCTTTCCTTTACCTTTGCCTTTGCCTCCACTGTTGGAAGCTTGCTTCTTTGCTCTGCCCTTCTTGCCTCTTGCTAACAATGCCACATTGTCATCCTCCTCCACCTGTTTCGCTGCCCCAAGATGGTTCTTTCTAATTTCATTCTGAATGCAATCATCCCACAACCTCTCCCATCCGGGAAGGTTTTCCCGTGCAACAATGCCATCCACAAAATTCTCCCAAGTCTTGGGAAGACCATTCAAAGCAATCCTCACCAACTCAGTGAGTGCAATGATCTCACCTACGGCTGCCAACTCATCTCTCACTGAAGTGATCTTTGTGAGGTAAGTTGTAGCACTGTCAATCTTAGCCATTCTAATGGCCCTCAGTTTCTCTTTTAGGACCATTTTTCTGTTTTCATTTGAGCTCTGGTAAAGACTAGTCAAGGTTGTCCACATCTCATGTGCATAAATCTTTTCTCTCACATGAGGAATGACATGATCTTTGACTCCTTCCAGAATCAATATTTTTGCCTGCATTTTTTTTGTTAAACTCTGCCAACTATATAGGGTCAGTGGGTATTGCTACTGGGTTCTGTGTGGTATTTACCATAATGCCCCAGACTTCTACTTCGTCAAAGATGTTATGGATTCTCTCCTTCCATGCACTGTAGTTGTTCTGCCCATCCAACCTGTCTTCAACTCTCAAACCAAAAACATGTTTCATTGTCCTACCAAACCAAAATTTTCAAATATGTAGTAAAGGTTTTTGTTTTCTGTGTAAAAATCAGCTCACTGTAATTTTCACTTTGTTGTCCCAAACTGCGCTTTTCAGCCAACCAAGCTCTGATACCATGAAGAATTTCAACCCCCACTCTGGTTATCAATTTTATTTATCACTCCATGCATCTAGTTTTAAATCCAAGCATGATAAAAATTTTAAACTCTAGAAATGACAATATTTTCTGAAAACACAACTTTAGAGATTTCACAACTGCTGAAATTGCAGAAATAAAACACAGTAAAATTATCACAGCCATACACAGAAAATAACACAGTGATTTTTTGTCAATGTGACCCTGGAAAAACACCCCTACAACTCTTGGTGAAAACCAGTTTGAGAGCTCTTCTTTATTTCTAAAAATGCTTTTACAGAGAAACTGAAATACACATTAAAAATTCCAGCAACCAAAAATTACAACTTATCTCGATTTTCGTGTTGTAAGTCTGCCTCGAAAATTGTGCCAATCAGCAAACTATCAAAACATAAATTTTTCGAGCAATAAAGCAACATTAAATGTTGTACGGCCTACCTTGAAAATCATGCCTGGAACTTGCTATATGGATTGTACGGATTTCAGTAGTACAGCTGCCTCAAAAATCATGCCCAAACATGCCTCGAAATTTGTGCCCTTGCTGCTGCCCCTCTTCCTCTATTTCCGTGTCTTTCTCCTATTGTACAGTTTTGCTTGGGATGCATGCCAATAAATGTTGCTGCCCAGATTTGCTGAAATGTCTTCTTACTGCACTCTTTCACTTCCTCACTGCTCATAAATTTTCTCCTTGCTCTCTCTTCTCCTTCTCTCAAATGCTCATGAAAGAATGAATCGATCTTTTTCTTTTCTCTTCTCCTTTTACTCTCTAAATGACCTTTTGGGTTACCCTAAGACCTAATGGCTGAGATTCATTTAGATATAGGGATAAGAATAAATGTGCATTTAATTCTCACTTTCTATTTTTTAACTCACCCACTTAAATAAAGGCCCACTTAGCATTTTATTTCCATAGTCACTTTTTCACTTTCTAATTCTTCATTGACTTTAATAGTCACCTTTAAATTAGAATGTAACTTTACCACTTATAGAGTCACTTTTAGATTAAATTGACTTTACCACTTATAAAGTCACTTTAGGAGAAAAGTACAAATAGATTTGGACACTTTTCCCTAGGCCAAAGATCAAAGACTTAGGGAACCACTTGTTCTCTGGTACCCAAATTTTAACAGAAACTATTTGCAGTTTCCTACGACAAATATTGAAACATATATGTTGCAGCCTTCACAAAACAAAGACTGCGTAAGAAAAATAAATGCTGGAAAATTAAAGAAATTCTAACGCACACATAAAAATATTGACAAAGTTATTTTTGGACAATTGTCCTCGGAAAAACCCAACGTGGAAAAACCGGTGCAGCAGATGAGGGTTTCTTTATTAATTCTTCAGCAATAATTCAAATATAGGAATTCGGACAGCAAAACAGAGGAAAAATATTGAGAGAATTTTAGTGACATTTCTCACTCTCCACAGTGACTCCCTGACCCCGAGATGGACCCTCTACCCATACACTAGTGTCTCTGCGTCACCCTTTGTGCAGTGACTACGTAGTGCTCTAGTGAATTACGTCTCTCCTCACGTTGTCTCTTCCTAAATTCATCCTACACTTCCCAGACCACTGTTGATACCCTCTCTCTCTCTCTCCTACAACTCACCCTCTGGCTCTATCTCCTGTGTTGAACTTCAACAACTGAGAAAATTGATTTGCGTGGGCAACTGAGTAACTGCACTGGTGTGCCTGCCATCTACCCAACGACTTCTTCTTATAATCTTTTGTTGGAGCACCAACGGCCCAGATTATTTCCCTATTGATCTGTGTGAGTTTCTAGAATATTCACACCTTAACTTAATTAATTCTGATTAATTAGTCAAATTCCCTAAGTTTAGACTTAGGAAATATTTAAAAACGACTAATAATCCAATTAAGTCATTTCTAGGTGGAATTTCCAGAAACAGTTTTTAGGTTTTGGCGATCTCGTGTATTTCTAGTCTCTCCACAAAATTTCATGGCTATAACACATTTGATGCTACAAAAACTAACAATCATCAAACAGCTACCAAACAATAAAGAACAATGAGACAAGAGAACACAAAATATAGCCTATCAGCCAGGGCCAAAACCTCTCCTCTTGAGACGAAAACCCACAAGAATTCTTCTATTCTTATAGAACTTAAATGACGAATTCCACGACCTATGATTCTTGACCAATACCCCTCCAAGACCAAGTCAAGCCTCTCCTTGATGAGCCTCTCTTCCACAAAGTCTACTTTAGTCAAACTCGCTCTTCATTAGCTGCAGCTTCTCCTTTGACCTCTTTTTCATCCTTGCACTTTCTTGCTGAAATTTTGACTACTACAGAAACCCTAGTTTCTGCATGTGTGGGAGAATATGGTGATTTTACCCTTCTCTTTCCTTCGCTTGAGAATGTTCCTTCTCCTAGGAAATTCGGCTTGCAAAAGGACTTCTATTTGACGCAAGACTCGGCCCCTTTTGATAGTTGCAATTTGAACTTGCTGCAACTTTAATGTGCCTACATCTCCTTCACACATGTGAGAATGATGAGCCAAAAATAGACCCCAAAACTCAATTTCTTCTTCTTTAGAATCCTCTTCTTCTTCATTGATTTAGGTCTTCTTTTCATCACTTGATCAAACTTCTTGTGAGCTTCTTATATAATGCTAAAATGTGATCGACCTCCCTCTTATATATAGGCTTCTAGAGAGCCTTGTTAAGCCGACATGTCATCTTTAGGAGACCGACTTCACTGTTTGATAGGCCGACTTGTTGCTTGCACGTTGACAAGGTCTTGGAGGGTCTTCGACTCTATTTTTTACTCAAATAAATTTTATTTACAATATGCAACATGTGCAAAAGGGTCTTCCATACATGACAATGACTCTTATGACTTTTTGACTCAAAGACAAGCCCTAGAAGCACTCAATGGGTGCTTGATCTATACATCAAATAACCTTGAGCATGATACCCATACCTCAAGAATGACAATAATAATTTTATTTTTCTCTTTACATCAAATAAATAAATGTCATTATGAAGACCGAACCTAGTTACATATTTCAACAGATCAAAAGACTTTAAGATAGGATGCAAACAATACAAAGGAACCATGCCAACACTCCAAAAAAACTGAAACAAAGACAAAGATGATGCCACCAAGGAAACATGCTCAGCAAAGACAAACAAGTTTGTTTATCTCAGATTCCACTGTCACTTTTTGTTTTTTAAAAGTACAGTGGTTACATAACAATAGTTCTATGGATCCTATCAAAAAAATTCTACGACATATAGAAAAATTTGTACATAGCATAAAACAAGATGTGATATAAAGCATATGTAATGATCGAAATTACAATAAGCATGTTGCATCCTTGTAGATTAAATTTGGACAAAAGCCAATTCATATAATATCTTTTTAACTGTTGATCAGTGGTTGTCATTGATGTCAACCCAAGCAGCACTAGGGGCTACCCGATGTTGCATGGCCATTTTGACTTGACAACTCATATTATTTTGTGTCAAAGATCTTCTCGATGGATTATACTCGTCGAGATGCTTCCGTTAATATATGGTACACCTCCCAGTTCTTCACGGTTTGAGAGTTATTTACATGGTTTGAGAGTTATTTGCGTTTGAAGTTGAAGACCTGCTTTTGTGGGCTAAAACCCCAGGGCTAGAGACATGACACCTTATTCACCAATGGTTGTCAATATATGACAGGGATTCTCACCGTAATCTCACCACATATAAGTTGAATAACTTGAAAATCCAAAGATAGTAAACCAACCATTGACTTCACACTCGAGTAGGACCATATGCACTAAGCCAATAATTGACTTCAAAATTTTAGTGGACAAATATTAATAAGCGTTAGTAATTAATTAAATTAAGGGTAATTATGAAAGCATCATCTTAAGAAGCATTTTAAATTAATTCTATCCCATAAAACATATTCCTCCTACCTTAACAAATGTTACCTCTTCCCATAAGGCTCACAGCCTCCCTCCCTTAGCACACAGACAAATAAAATTAATATTTTAATATGTTAATTCCTATATGAAACCCTCTCTAATATCTAACGGTCACTTGTAAAGTCCCTTCCTAAACCTTAACGTCATCCTTACCAACCAGCATATGACTATAAAAACAAACCCTTATCACCACTTGAGAGATAAGATTTTAAACGAATAATCTAAGGAATTATCTCTCTGAAATTATTCGGTCACCCTGAGGAGCAATTAACTTAGGCATCTAAAATTCAACAGGGGTCAACGTTTGGTTCAGTTGAGGATTTAATTCATGGGCAGTTACCTTGCAAAGGAGAACGAAGATCCATACTTCCGGACTTGTCATATAGACCTGTAGCAAGTATTCTACTTCGGATCTGTGGTGGAGGTTGCCTTACATAAGAAGAACGAAGAACAGCAAGAAGGATAAGCAAGAGTGAGTCTGTAATTTTCCTTTTGTATATTCCCTTTTAAGTCATGGTCTAGGTCCTTCTTATTGTATATAGACAGAGCATGTAAAGTCACCTTTTTATGTCTCGGACCTGAGGTATTAAAGATCAAAAAGGGTTGATCTCTTCTTGGTTTAGGCCTATACTTAGGTTAGTTTAAGTCTGATTTTTTTTTAAGTCGAGTTTAGGCTAGTACCATGTCCGGTTAGGGCTAGTGTTTAGGCCTGTTTGTAAGAGCAAGTCCAGCTTCAGTGGTTCAGTCCTATAGCATCTTTCAAGTCTCAAATTGACCACAGCATTAAGGTAACATTCCTATATCTTAGGCTTAAGTTTCAGATCTGTATTTATACCTTGTGTTCAGAACTGGTTAGGGCTCGTTTCAGATTTGTGGATAAGGCATATCATCAAGGTAAGTAGTAAGGCTTGGCTTGCAGTAGTTTTAGGGCACAACTTGTAGGCTTTTAAGAGGCAGTTGTAGGACTTTATAATATCTAGCTCATGTCAGGTATAGTGTCATCAAAGGGGTCAAGTGTAGGTCTGTCTAGTGTCTAGCAAAAGTTTTAGGATCACCCAAGAAGAGTGAAGTCTGAGCATCATTAAGATTTCAGTGCCATCAAGAAAAGAGACAGGTATGTATTGTTATATTTCTTTTGTTGCATATCTATTTCTGCTAACATAAATTTTTAGCATGTTTATTACTATTGTACTAATTGTATTTGCAGGCAGAGGTAAGTTTTGTTAAAGGGTGGTTGTGTTTATTTGTTTTGCTTTGGATTGGGTTTCATTGGGCAAATTTGCATGCAGGTAGAAGAAGATCCAAGAACAGCATCAAGCGAGCATTCAAGAGCTGAAGTATCAAATCAAAGGAAGCATTGCAGCAGTACATCCTTTGAAAACATGACAACCATCTATATATTGTGAAGAAGTGTCAAGGCCAAGAGTCATCATTGTAAAGTTGTAGAAGAGTCATTTGTAAAAGTGTCATCATTGGAAAAGTCATTATTGTAGAAGACTCAATTTGCCTAGAGTCGAAATGGCATTGTTGGGAGGTATAGGAGTCTTTGTTGGGATGATGTCATAGTTGGGTTGCGGGTCATAGTGTGATTGGGTGTTCAGTCAAAATCATTGTAAATCATATTGTATCATGGATCGTTGTCCCTGATACGGGAATCCACACTCTTGTCTCATTTCAGTGATTATAGGGTGGCAGAGAGGTGCTAGGCAGGTGCATGAAGTTGCCTACAGGTTGAAGCCTGTGAACACTTCAGGGTGGTAGGTCGGTCTAGGATGTTGGGGCATCCAATCAGTTGACTACTGAAGAAACCAGGACATTGGGGCGTCCTTCCAATGGGAGCTAGAGAAGAATGCTTTTCTAGAATTCTAGGAAGTTGTAACTTTTATTTCAGTTGGGGCTGGAAATTAAAGAATTTATTAGAAAAGCATTCAGTGGTTTTTGACCCGGAGGGGATTTTCCACCTAAAATTCTTGTGCCTACTGTGTCCTATTGTTTACTGTTTTTACTGCATAAACATTAATAATAATTGAAGATTAACTAATG